>JBBPNM010000004.1:0-37919 GCA_038090895.1 Boletus bicoloroides
TGCACCTAGTGCGGGTGTGACCCCCGAGGCGTACAAAAAGCTATACGACGTCTCGCCCATCGCGCATGTCAGCAAAGTGCGCACCCCGGTGTTGTTGATCCTCGGGGAAAGCGACCGTCGTGTGCCACCGACGCAGGGGAAGAACTACTTCCACGCACTCAAGGCGAGAGGCGGGTGGGTGGAGATGTTGACCTTTGCTGGTGAAGAGCATGCGCTCGAAGGTGTGGAAGCATCCAGGGTTACTTTTGAAGCCATCCGAGACTGGTTCAGGATGCATACCGGTAGTACGCGGAGGGACGGTTGACTGAGCCACATTGTGAGAAGAATGTAAGACCAGCGTGGTCAGTTGTATGTATTATATTCTCAGAGGTGCAATGGACAGACCTCAGGCTTTTGATCATTGGCGAATTCTCAATCTCGAACTTGTTGCTTCACGACAACGAAGACTTTGTGGATCCCTCGAACAAGTTGACCCCGAGACCACAGCCGTCATGGGCGCCTCACCACGGTAAACTTTTAATTAATTACCGACGGGTTCATATGTCCATTTCCCACTCGCAGCGTGTGTCCTACTTTTGCTCTGCACTGCGTGCACGAGCATCGCATCGTACAGGTGTGACGGCGTGCCTCTCATCGTCGCAGTGCCGGCCTTAACGGCAGCCCTCCCTACCCCGCCAATTTTCTCAACGCTCCACCATGTCTTCAGAGACTGCGTTGGCGATTTCCCTCGCAAGAGGTCCGCTCATCGGCACGTTTCTCGGTCTAGCGCAAGTTCACGTTTCCTTGCTCCATGCGCAGCCCTGGTTCTCACAGCGCATTTTTTGGGGTCGCACACTGCAGTCTATACGGGGTTACTTGCATGCAAGCTTTATTCTACTTCCGGACGTACTACGAACATGACAATTGGAGACTCAAAGCGACGGTATGTTCAATTCTGCCAAACCACCGGGGACGCATCCCCTCGACACACTTGCTTAGTTGCTGGCCTCGGCCCAACCTAGGTTGCGTTGCTAGTGTGAAAGCGCCTTCCTCCCCATTGTCCTTGCAAAGTTCGTTGATCCCCATGTCATCAGGATCCTTGAGACCGCTCATGCTGCAATGACCATATGGGTCATGGACGGTTATCTGATTACACATTATGGCAACGTGCAAGCGTTGAAGTCCGCGACTTGGTTCGTGTCTTGACTTGATGTTGTTTGCGATTTGACTCTTTTTTTTCTTTACAAAGGACATCTACGGTGAATTTTTGATTGTTTCTTCCAGGAAGATTCGCTGATGTGGATCATTCCGCGAAGTCGACCTACATCCTCGGGGTGAGCACCGTCCATCGGTCTGGCATTACTCAACACAGCTGACATAGTAAAGCTCCTCATTGATTTCCATGTCTACCTGTGAGTCCGGATCCAGTTTCTTTGACGTGGGACGTATTTACCTTGATTTCTTACAGGTACTTTACCTGGCGGATATGGTTATGTCAGTCTACTTATTCGTTGTTTCATCTCATCTCTCACTGCCATGTATTCGTCTAGTTACAAAGAGTACATGGATCGCTGTTCTCATGGCATGTCGTTTGATCTGTTTCTGTGATCGTGCCTGACCCCCCCAATCTTCAAAAAGTCTGTGATCTCTATATCACGAACAGGCAAGCACCAAGTGATGCTCAAATGACCCAACTATGCTGACCGCCCTACTTTTCCCAGCCATCAGTGTCATCTCCAGTGTCTTCAGGTACAACCAACCTGTCCTCCCTCCGCATTTGCATCACCTCACCTTTTTTTCCCGTAGCATCCTAAAACCCACATGGACAAACTATCTAGAAAGTTCCCGAACGCTCCTTATCATCGGAAATATGCTCTTCATCACCGGAGACACCTTTGCAGCCAGCGCGATGGCCTACCATCTCGCCAAGTTCAAGTCCTGGGCGCCACCCACGCGTCCGCGTCCGAGGATAGACATCCTCTTGAACCGCCTCCTCATCTTTTGCGTTGCCACCGGCGCGTTGACGTCGTGCGTACTTGTTCAACTCTCCTTTCCTTTCCCTTTTCGCCTCCTGGCGCACGGGCCTTGGGCTTGTTGTCGACGTATGTACTGACGCGTTGGTACGCAGGCTCGTGGACGTGATCGCACTCGTACTCGTACGTCCATTCTTTTTTTTTTCTCGTCGGATCCCCTCGTCGCAGAACTGTCTGACCCCCCCCTCCCTTCTTTTCCAGACATTGACACAACCACAAAGCCTCGCCTTTTTGAGCGCCATCCTCGTCCAAACACGACGTACGTCTCCTCTCACCCCATCTCACATCTTCCCCCCTCAAGTATCCCCTCGTGACGCGTGCGCGCCGTCCATTCCCACACAGTTTACGCCAACTCGCTCCTTGCATCGTGAGTACCTCCCTGCATCCCTTATCCCAACGTTCACCGATTTCCTCCTCCCCATCACGCGCGAAACAAACAACAAGACTCAACATCCGAAATGCCACTTCCCGCGCGTATGAAGACGGCCTGAGCACACCCATCGAACTCCCCGCCGTCTCCCTACGATTCGCACGTCCTTCGGATCTCTCGACCGTTTCGGAAGGAGAAGGTGCACGAGGGCATGTACGTGACGTCCGTCTCGTTCCTCTCTCTCCTAAAACCACTTGTGCTCTCCCTCCAGTTGACCAAGTCCTGCATCGAGTCGTGGCAGACGACCGAGGCTCAAACTTCATTACTCCAAGTCTAAGTCTACATTTCATTTTCTTGAATCTCCAATCAACACTCTATTCGCCTTGCATGGACCTCTTTCACCTAGATCAAGCTTGCTTTATATATCATCACCAGCACACACCCATTGTAACGATACTTTTTTCAATTGAAAATCGTTGTTCAGAATGATATTACATAGCTGTATAGACAATCCTGGCTGGCATGCATGCAGAGATGGTTGAAGAATGGATCTCGTCCAGGGGGAAGGGGCAAAAAGGAGATATGGATGTTATGAGACTCGAGCCCACCTCTGAGCGAGGTCCGGACCAGTCAAATAGAGAATACGTGTTAGAGTGTGTAGCAGGCAACCACCGGATCGCGTCGCGAATCTATCCGTCTACTGTTTTGCCTTGGCAGCCATCTGAGTCAAGCAAGTGATGTCAGTGGTGGAGAACAATGAGACGTAACAACCAGGGACAAACCAGGTTAAGCGCAGAACCGGCCTTGAACCATTCAATCTGGCCCTCGTTGAACGAGTGTGCAAGAGGTAACTCCTAAATGACAAACGTCAATATCAAATTCATCATATACCATCTCGGGTACTGACATCCTGGGTGCCATCAACATGCTTGACAACGAGGGTCAAGTTCTTTCCCGGAGCAAACGACTCAAGGCCGAGAATGTCCACCTTGTCGTGAGGTTGGACCTTGTCATAGTCCTCCGGGTTGGCGAACGTCAGGGCGAGCATACCCTGCTTCTTCAAGTTGGTCTCATGGATACGAGCAAAAGAGCGGACAATGATCGCAAGACCACCAAGGTAACGAGGCTCGAGGGCAGCGTGTTCACGGGAGGAACCTTCACCGTAGTTGTGGTCACCGATGACAACCCACTTGATGCCGTGGTCGCGGTAGTAAGCAGCCGTTTGCGGGACACCGTCATATTCACCAGTAACCAAGTTCTTGACCTTGTTGGCCTCACCGTTCTCGGAGTTAATGGCACCGATCAAGCAGTTCTCTGACATGAAGTGAGATGGAATTCTGGAAAGACAGTGGGTGCAACCCACGGGAGATGTTCTGGAGATGCCCACGGTACTTGAGCCAGGGTCCACCAGCGCTAATATGATCCGTTGCTATCAAACAATAATTAAATCCACCAACATCGATCATGAGAACTGTTCACTTACTGCACTTGCCCTTGACCTTGATCAAGACAGGAAGGTCAGTGGGAGTCTTGCCGTTCCATGGCTTGAAAGCCTGAAGAAGTTGGAGACGGTCACTCGTGGGGCTGACAGCAACAGCAACGGCAGCACGATCCTCAGGGGGTGGCTGGAAGGTGTCCTGACCAGGGTCGTACCCACGAGGAGGAAGCTCATTGCCAGATGGGTCCGAGAACTTGAAAGACTTTCCATCGGCACCGGTGAGAGTGTCGGTGACGGGGTTAAATGTGAGGTCACCAGCAAAAGCCATTGCAGTCACAATATCGGGAGAGGCGACGAAAGCATGTGTAGCGGGGTTAGCATCGTTACGACCAGTGAAGTTACGGTTATAGGAAGTGATGACTTGGTGGAGTTAGAAACATTTTCAAACAACCGAAGGAAGCGACGCACTCGAGTTGACCTCTCCCTTCTTGACATCCTGTCTGTCCCATTGACCAATACAAGGACCACAGGCATTCGCAAGGACAAGACCACCAACATTCTCGAAGGCGCCTATTTGGCCGTCACGCTCAATGGTAGCACGAACTTGCTCTGAACCAGGGGTGATAGTGAACTTGCTCTTGACCTGAAGACCGTGTGCAGAAGCTTCCTTGGCAATGGAAGCGGAGCGGGACATGTCTTCGTACGACGAGTTAGTGCAGGAGCCAATGAGAGCAACCTTGAGTTCCTGAGGCCAGTTGTTCTTCTTGACCTCCTCCGCAAACTTGGAGAGAGGAGTGGCAAGATCGGGAGTGAAGGGACCGTTGATGTGGGGCTCAAGCTCGGACAAGTTCTGTTCCAGGATAGTCAACATCAACACAAGACGTTGGGGATGAACACGTACGATCTCGATAACCTGGTCGTACTCGGCGCCTTCATCAGCTTTGAGGTTGTGTGAGAAGCGCTGAGCGTATTGGGCAATTTCTGAACGCTTGGTAGCATTCAGGTAGTCGACCATACGGTGATTGAAGGGGAAGAGCGAAGTCGTAGCACCAATCTCGGCACCCATGTTACAGATAGTAGCCATACCGGTGCAGGAGAGCGACTCGACACCAGAACCGAGGTACTCGACAATAGCACCAGTTCCACCCTTGACAGTGAGGATACCAGCAACCTTGAGGATGACATCTTCAACGCAATACCGTGAGCAACAGAAGGGCATGGACCAGATAAACAATCCAACCTTTGGGAGTCGTCCAGCCACCAATCTTGCCAGTCAAGTTGACACCGATAACCTTGGGGCACTTGAGCTCCCAAGGAATATCAGCCATCACATCGACGGCATCAGCACCACCAACACCACAAGCAACCATTCCGAGACCACCCGCATTAGGCGTGTGCGAATCGGTACCAATCATAAGACCACCGGGGAACGCATAATTTTCCAGAATAATTTGGTGAATGATACCAGAACCGGGTTTCCAGAAGCCGAGACCATACTAGACAATCCCCACATCAGACACGTTGTACTGTTATGAGGAAAGAAATAACCGACTTTGGCGGTAGCGGTTGCCAAGAAATCATACACTTCCTTGTTGATGTCGACGGCACGCGCTAAATCCTTGACACCACCAACTTGAGCTTCGATCAAGTGGTCACAGTGGACAGTCGTGGGGACAGCAGCGGTGTCCATACCCGCGGACATGAATTGAAGGAGTGCCATCTGTATTACATAAGCACATCGGACCGGGATGCTATTAGAAATGGCGTACTTGGGCGGTTGCATCCTGGCAAGCCACACGCTATGATAACAACAACGGTGAGCAACGGAGCCAGATGGAAGCGGTCGGACACACATCGGGACGGAGTTTGAGGTAGCTGACACCTCGAACGAGATCCTGGTTGTGAGGATCATCCAAATGGCCATAGACAATCTTCTCCGACAATGTCAAGGGGCGGCGCAACCTGACACACCAAGGACGGTCAGAGGGCTGTGTGTCAGACAATAAAGAAGGTTGCATACCTTTCACGAACGATGGCGAGGTTGTCCTCAATACGTTGGTAGTTTATGTATGCGCCCTTTTCGAGGAGAGACATGGGAACCTTTGTATCGCCGATACGTGGGGCGACGGTAGCCATCCCAGCAGCGAAGGGGCGCACTGAGCGCAGAGCATAACGAGCGCCTGGAATGATGGTGAGCATCGTCGGGAAAAGCGTCGACGACGACACGGAACGAGGTTATGATGAGTAGTCCAGAGCTTCAAAAGAGAAAAAGGGCTGCTTCCGGCTATTTCCGTCCGATGGGTCCGTTTTATGGATAACCCTCGTGATTTTAGCCAATCAGAATTATTTGTTTATAAATTTTATCTCCGCCTCAACTCGGCTGATAACTTTCGGCCGCTCTGTTGCCGATCTCAGCCTCACACGGCGGCAGCCTGAGTGAGAGCAACTTCATGGCCGCCGCGCTAGCTAGCTTCGTGGATACACGAGCAAGCCTGACTGACATACGCCGGTATCGATGTCACCGCATGGAATGACTATGCGCCAGGAACAAATCACACACCATATCTAAATTGCTGACCGGCCTCCAGAGTGGCCTACAGGAACTCTCCTTTCGGACGGATATTTCGACGTAAAGCTCGATGGGGTTCCAAGTCGCCGACATTAGAACCACACCCGCAAAGCCGGTCAGAACCGCTCGAAGAATCGCCCGAGGATCGCGCTGGCTTCTCCAAAGTCATCGCTTCCTGCAGTGCGCCGAATCGGCGTTTCCTAACGAGGTTATAACGCCTGATCTTTGACACACCAAAAACGTGCATGTCGCAATCAGAGAATGACGCTCCTGGAGCGACAGCGAGCTGACCGCACATTGGATCAATGCACCGAGGGCGGCGGATTGTACTGTAATATACGGGGGCAAAGTCTGACTAAATAAAAACTTGCAATATCCAGCTTGTCACACTGAGGCATGACGAGGCATGAGGTAGCCGCAGTGGCAGGTCTTTGGACATCGAAGCAAATTCTAATGGCATCTTTCTTTCTTTCTGCCTCTCACCTTGACCTTTTCCACAGCCTTTCCTGGTCGTCGCACCCACCACACCACTTCCACCTCCATTAACATTCTGGGGTTCCGAGCGCGTGAGTCCCGTCGCCAGTTTCCCTGACTGCAAGGTGTTCCCACCCACCCCGCAGCTCACTGGACTGACAGGTTTTCAAAAATTCACTCCTGCTCCGGACCGGTAAGCACTCTGCGCTTCCGCCACCACATCCCTCCTTTCCCCTCCTTACTATTACTCCTCAATCACTTGTGTACATTGTACTCCATATATAATTCTTTTCCCGCTAACGAAGCAACGTCTAAAGATTGTAGGACGGAGGTATTCGGGGACTCCATGTGTCGGCGACATGACATCCGCACCATCAGCCCTTGTTCCAACGAGGAACACGTCATGATTTCCCGCAGCGCATCCGAGACCGGAGAGAAAGGTTCGGGGTCAATACCAGTATCAAAGTCAGAAGGATCAAGATTAACATTGGGATCGATGGTGTGATATCGCTGTCACAAATCTCTTCAATCAGCCAACAGGGTTGCCATGATACGATACTTATTTTCCGCAAAGAACAGACATTGACGATGATTATTGTTACTGCTACCACAGCCCGCACCACGAGGGGGGTGGCGTCAAGGAAGGTCTGTTGTATGAAAGTTTGCTGTATCTGCACTCTGGTCCAAACGCTAGTCTTTTGGTCCCCGACTCCTAGTCTGGTGACTAGACCGTACTATGAGGCGTATCGACAGCTTGCCTCATAGTACCCGCCGACTCTCACGGTAGCAGTGGAGAGGTTTTTTGTCGAGACGATAAATTTCGCTCATCGACGTTGCACTGCAAAATGTAAGGTTACTTTCAGAAATATGCATCGAGATACTGAATCATATTGTACAGGCTGGATTCAATTGTATTATGCTCCTCGTGTATAAATACATTTGCATGCTGGCGAAAAGGATATCACAGTCATGGCCTAAACCAGTGATAAAAGGCGTTATAAATGGTTTCGCTTATCTTGAAACCTCCCAACTGTGTGCGAGGTGCGAGTGAAACACGACGGCTTAATTCTGCAGCAGCTCTTCTGATCGTGTATAGTGGGACTGGGATCTCCTGTTCGCTGAAATTCATGAGGTGGAAAAACAAATGTACGACAGAAAAATTGCGGTGCGAGCATGAGCGATGGGAGCTAGGAAGGTGGAGCCTCAGGAAGCAAGGCACTAAACGCTAAAGTATTTCATGCCACATTCAACACTCGAACTGAACGGAGTAAACTACGTTATCAACGAAAACGTGCGCGTTGTCGAATAACAAGATGTCCCCGAGTTTCGTTTTCCGCTATACTACTTGGATCGAAGTTAGGCGTTTGCTTTTGATATATACGATGTGTTCACGCTTGACGAAACGTCAAGAAAGTTGAAACGTTCAAGTTGGATCAACTCTGTTGCAGTGGATAGCTAATATTCGACCAGCTAGATCTAGCGAATACGACACGACGTCGCCAATCTCGTCAGTACTGCTGATCACCGGAACGTGTTTTGGTCGATTGATTACCGCGACAGCGTGACTGTAAATCACACATTCGCTTTTCCTTCCCAACTGGATAGTGAGCGAGACGGACGAGTCCGACTATGTAGTATGTACACCTTGCTGCAACGCGTCTGACGGTTGGAACAAAATTACATACTGACGGATGCATATCCGAAACTGGTGCCCTCCAGTCCTCTTGCGATAAGCGTAAATTGCTGAGCAGCCTCCCTCGTCCTCTTCGGCGATCTCGACCTACACAGCAGTTTATGACCTCCCGAGGCGCAAAGTCGTATCCAACAAAGGACCTACCCAACCACAGCTTTGACGAACGCCCGCTTAGCGTCCGGGGTCGCCTTTGACTGCACAAAGTCCTCCTGGGATCGATTACATCCCTTAGTGAGTGCGACAACGTTCTCGGAGGCCGACCGCATCAAAGACATACCGCAAAAAGTATCTCGTTCATCCATTCCCTCGCTTCGGACGGGTATTTCGACGCCACCGTAGACAAAAGCTCGATGAGGTTCTGAGTGGCCGATCTTGGTGCCACACCTGCGAACCCAGTCAGAACTGCCCGAAGAATCGGCCGACCGTGCATTTGAAAGAGGATCGTGCTGGCTTCCCCGAGGTCATCGCTTCCCGCAGTGCGGCGAATCAGTGTTTCCTAGTGAAGAGATCGCTGAGCTCATAATACCTCTGCGGGGAGGATCTTTGGTATACCAGAAACGTACACGTCGCAACCAGAGAGTAACGCTCCTGGAGCGACAACGAACTGACTGCACATTGCATCAATGCATCGAGGGCTCCGGGTGGGAGATTGTAGAATACTGCCACAAAGTGTTTTGCAACCTGTCCAAATGCAACGTCTTTAGTATACAGCGGCAAATGGCCGGCCAAATAACAACTCACAGTGTCCAAGCAGCCAAAGAAAGCCTGTACAATGTCAGGATTCTCAAAGCGTGTCAGTAACCAAATGCTTGGTATGTGTATCGGGGCTTTCTCACAGATTCCATGGCTCTTGGTTGGCCGAGCATCGATAGTGATGCCTGTAGCAGAACAGGCAGCGCATTCGACACCACCGTCATTCCTTCGACATTCGGTGGTGTTTTTAGCGTCGAATTGGTGAACATGATGGGTGGATCCAGTTGAATGATGAGCATATTCGCTAGCGTGAGCCACACTGCCGTGAGCTGCCTTTGAGATGCAATACATATCAGTTCCAGTAGTGGGCCTGCCGGGAGAGATAATAGTGTGATGTCACTAGGCAAAGAAGTGACAGAGCGCAAGAACTCGCTGAGCGCCTACATGTTGCACACTGTCAACCCGCCTCCGTCTATAGCTCAAATGAGACTCACATCGGACACGCTCGCATCTGTCGACCACAATTCAAACGTACTTCTTGCCGCTGCAAATAAACTTCCTCGGAGTTTGACCATCCTGTAATCATCACGGGCCCGCCGTAAACGTTCCGCTTCTGCTCGCTCTGCAGGCGTTTCATCAATGATGAGCAACGAATCTGCGGTGCGGGTAAGCCCTTTGGCTACTCCCGACAGTGTTTGAAGTTGGACGATGGCTACGGCACGCGCTTCTTCGGGAAGCTAGCGAAGAACCAAGAACACTGAACAATGCCACGAATGGAGCATCGTGGCTACATACCCGCGACGAGGACCGTAAAGCTTGTTCGAGCTTTTCGACGACAGGGCTCACGATGGCGAGGACGGGTGGAATCTCTTCTTCAGGCGGCAGTGCCTGAATGACGCTCGCGATCGACTGCAATACCTTGCTTTTCTCCGTGTCCTGATATACGCATACTGAGAAGATGGAGACACGTGGGACGATGACATCACTCACGGGAATGCCAGTCAATCCAGCGTGCACCTCTGCAAATGCCCCTATGTGCGGTGCTAGGGCGGCTCGGTTGGCATCACAGAGATCTCGCAGCGCATTCGCAGCCGGCAGACAGAGCGACGGCTCGGGCAAGGCAGCAACGACGTACGAAATAGCGTTCGTTAGGAGAGAGGGCGACGATGTGGGTGTACTCGTGATAGACTGAGTGGTGAACCATGACGCATACGTACCTTGACACGGAGAAACATGTTTAGTCAGTCCCTTTTCATATTCGTTAGAAACGTGGCTCACCGGTGAGGCCGAGGGCGGTGCGTCGTATCCTGTCTTGGCCAGTGGTTGGTAGGCGTCCGAGTACGTCAGGTCCAAACAGTTGAGCAATAAATTGATTGTCTTCGAGAGGGACTGCCTCCTGGACAGACATGATACAATGCAAGGTTGCTTCTATTTCCTGAGAACATGATGAAGTTAAAATTGGATGAAAAACCAGCGGAACATCTTACCTCCCATCCACTGGATTCAGGTCTGTTTGCGAGATGTTCTTGAATATCGTTCAAGTAATAGCCCATCATGTCGTTGCGGAGGATATAGTATCTGGGAATTGTCAACTTTGTCGACCATGTCGATACCGGATACATACGCGTTGATGAGAGTGTCGCCCACATCCCTCCGATAACTAAATTCTATGAGCAACGTTCCTTGTGGAGGGGGAAACATCACTTACACCTGAAACTTGTCTACCTGGTCTATCCCATAATTGAACCAACGTCAGTGCAAGTCTTGTATCCTATTCTAATCTCGAACAACGCACCTTTTGGCCACCCACTCAATATACTCTGAGGCGGCCAGGCAACCTTGCTCTTCAAGATCTTCACAAGTTCAACATACGCAGCATTCACTAACGCCAGCCTATCTCTTTCTGCCACGTCCGCAGGTGGCACGCTACCCTTCTCATCATCACCTTCATCATATTCCACGCTCCAGAGCGATTCCTGGAAGAGATACCAAAACCCAAGCGTCATCTCACTCTCCTCTTCGCCCACACCAAAGTAACCAGGTAAACCAGTGTAGCCGAGTAACAATCGAAGGAAACTCTGTATGAGCTGCGATCGTGTGTGTGGAGAGCCTGCTACCGGCTGTTGTGAGGTGATATTAGTGGCAAAATATGTATTCGAGTGGTCGCCAAGGGTTACAATGAGCTTGCACAGAGAGTGAGAGAGCTCTGAGGCATCTCCGGCTGCAAAGTGATATATAAGATGTCCGATATGGCATCAATGAGGACGAGGAGCGCACATGATGTACTGGACTGAAGTATTCGGGGACCCCACGTGTCAACCCAAACGAGCAGCGGAAGCGTGAGCGACATGGCACCCGCACCACCAGCCAATGATGAACGTGTCATGATCTCCTGTAACGCGTCCGAGGCCGGAGAGAAAATTTCGGGATCAATAGGAATATCCGGAGTCGAAGGCGTCAGGAGTGAGATTAATATTGGAATAAGTGGCGTGATATCGCTGTCACGAACCTCCTCAATCAGCCAACAAGATTGCCATGATGCGATACTTACTTTCCACGAAGAACAGACATCCACGCTTGCAGACATTTAAGCGCGGAGTCCAGTTCACGAACGCGCATTCGATCTCGGGGTTGGGTGATTATCGCTACCACGGCCCGTACGACGAGGGGAGCAGCATCGAGGAGAGTTTGTTGCATCTGCATTCTGGCCCGGACGTTAGTCTGGGATGTGAAGAGAAGGAACTTGTGAGATCCTCACTTGCTCGCGCCGAACAAATCTGCTGTCTCGACCTCCTCGGCCACTATGGATAGGAAATCAAGCAATATTTCTGTAGGGGTTCCCCGAGTGGACAAGAATTCGATGGTTGACACTATCCAATCTGGCCATATTGACGGAGAGCCCGGGGCAATTTTCAACGCCAACGACGTGATCTGAAAGTGTCGATCAGACAGATGAGTATATGTCGAAAGCTGGTTGTATTACCGCAACGAACAACTTGCGGAGGATGATTTTGCTCTTTCCGGATACGATGGAATGGGATGTGAGTTCGAGCACCAAATCGCGTAGGGAAGTCGCGTTGTCCACCGGAAAGGTATCCCTAGCGTATGTCAATCGACCAATTCGGCGAGTAAGATCAGTCACTCACCAATCCCTGGCGATTTTGACCTGGACAGTATGTGCACCAAAGAACTGGACATTGACATCGTCGTGATTCAGAAAAGGAACGACCAAGCCCCAAGCTTCGTATCGCTTTTGGATGTCGAAGAGTTCCTGTTGAAGACGACGTTGGGTGTCTGAAGAGCCAGCACTGGCCGGGGAGTAGGCCTGTTGTATGAGCTAAGAAGAGTTGGACGTAGTATCAGGACGGATTTGCAGATCGCTTTTTTGATGTACCTGAGCTACTTGGACAATGTCAGACTGAGGCAGAGTCGGAAGAAAGCTCGGGATTGACATCGACGGATTGAATTTTATGTGTACGAGTGGGGAGCGTTCAACTTGCTTGGACCATCACCCGGACGTCGCGTGCTCTGAATCAGTACATTAGTACATACGCTCCCATTGGTTTTGTAGTAATCACTACTGGTATCGACGGTCTACTGATCTTCATCATGATCCGACCAAACATCGCTGAACTAACCCCATCAACGCAAGCGATGGCTCGAGCTCGCCCGGCAAGCTCAACGCCCCAAACCGCCCCGCTTTGGCCCACTCATTCACCACCGGAACCCCCCAGAGCGCCAGCCAGCCAAACGTCCACATCCGGCCCAAAGCCCCGCCCACTGGTCTCCCGGTGGATTTTTTCCAAACACGTTCTAGCACTACCCCGACACTGTTCATCACCCAGAACCCGATGATGGCGACCGAGTTTCCGCCTCGTCCAAACGATCGAAGTTCGATGTCGTGGAAGATGCCAGAAACCAAAAAGGCACCGAACAAGCCACCAAGCCGGCCAAACAGGTAGTTGAATGGTCGAATACCAAGCGTCACGAGTAGTTCGCGCATCATCTGATGCCACCGACGCCCCCACAGTTCGCTGAGCGAGGTCGACAACCACGGGGAATCGAAAAGGGGTGGCCATTGGGATGGATGGTGCTGGAATAAGATGGTGCACAGGATTGCCAGAAAGTGGTAGCTCCATTGTATTGCAAAGTACGCCATCCAGACTGTCAAGAAGGACGCGAATACAGATCGCAAGAGTTCTAGGATTGGCGGGAGGGTGTGGTCAAAAAGAGAGCCACCGTCGAGTGAGCCAAATGTTTCCGGGGACAAAATGCGGATGGTCTGAAGGCAAGCGTCGAAACCAAAGGCATGAAAAGTCAGCTGGGCCGCCGACCATAGTACGAAGATTATTCGAGAATCCGTTTCAAAGGCGGGCTTGGGGACGGTGAGTCCTTGTGGCCAGTTCCATCCGATGCCTCGTGTGCTCAACATCAAGTCCCAGGCGTTCCAGAATGCCGTGGAGATGCTCAAATCTGACTTGTTCGATTTCTTTGAAGGACTTTGACGGTAAAAGGGCTCTCGTGCTACAGCCCAAACTGTACCGCGCATTGCGATGGCGCACATGTGAGTCTGGGATGGAGTGGGTCAAGGCAAGCTAGGCTAGATGAATGTACTCACCATGAGTGCGGTGTTCAACTGTGCCTGTTTAGGATCGCCTCCCGACATGTCGACAAATGCACCGCGCCAAGCGAACCAGACGACGACAGGTAGTAATGCAAGGCGGTAGAAACGGGTTCCCTTGAGCTGAACCAGAACACCCATGAAGTATAGACACATCTGAGGCGGAAGGAGGTAGGCAATAAAAGTGGTGCTTGTGAGGGCGATCTTTTGCGATATTGCAAACAAGCCATCACTGAAGATACATAAGGATATCTCTTTACAGAGAACGCGAGAGAAAGTACTGACCTTGCCTGGGTGGCCATCTCGTCGTAGCGGATTCAAAGCAAACCAAATCAGCGATATATGATATACTTAGGGTTGGCCAAACAAAGACAATCACCGCTTAAATTACGCGAACCAGTTCACTAACGCACGCGACGGCTCGAACCGACCAAGCAAACTCAACGCGCCAAACCGCCCCACCTGTGCGTACGCGTTCACCATCGGAATACCCAAGAGCAACAACCACCCGACCATCCATATCCGTCCCCACATCCCTCCTACCGATCTCCCCGTCACTCTTGTCCAAACGCGCTCCAAGATGATCCCGACACCATTCATCAACCAGAAACCGATGAGGACGACCGAGTTTCCACCTCGTCCGGATGATCGCAGTTCGATGTCGTGAAAGATGCCAGAGACCAAAAAAGCGCCGAATATCCCACCAAGCCGGCCAAACATGTAACTGAACGGACCACCCAGAGTCAAGACCATGTCACGCATCATTTGATGCCACCGCCGGCCCCACAGTTCACCCAACGAACTCGACAACCACGGTGCGTCGAACAGGGGTGGCCATTGAGACGGATGTTGGTGAAACAAGACAACGCATACGATCGCTAGCAACTGGTGGGTGTACTGCAATCCAAAGTATGCCGACCACGCTGCCAGACTGGATACGAACACGGATCGCAAGAGTTCTAGGACAGGGGGAAGGGATTGGTCAAACAATGAGCCACCTTGTAGTGAACCGAACGTCTCGGGGCCCATTGCGCGAATGCTCTGTACACACACGTCGAACGCCAAGGCATTAAACCCAACGCTGGCTGCCGATAACAGTACGAAATTGACTCGCGAGTCCGTTTCATACACCGGCTGGGGAACGACAAGTCCCCGCGGCCAATTCCATCTGATGCCCCGCGGGTTCATCAGCAAATCCCAGGCGTTCCAACATGCGGTGTAAATGGTTTCCGAGTTTGACTTATTTCTGTTTTCCATAGAACCGTGACGTCGATATTGTACATGTGCAAATGCCCATGTAGCGGTCCGGGTTGAGATAGAACACATCTGAGTCTGGGGACGATTCCATCAACCGAGGTGCAACACGGAACGAGTCATACACACGATGAGGATCGAGTTCGTTTGCACTTGCGTCCAATCGCCTCCCGACATATCCACAAAGGTCGCACGCCAAGCTAACCAAACTGTGATAGGTAAAAATGCCAAGCGGTAGAAGCGCGTTCCCTCGAGTTGAACCAGTACTCCCATCAAGTACTGACACACGAAAGGCGGAACGATGTACGCAAGAAAGGTAGCTTTGGTGAGGTCAATCTTTTGTGACGTTGTAAACACATCTTGGAGAACGTGGCTTTTGAGCGGTCATGGCAGATCATTAATTAGGACCTTGCTTCATGCAGAAAACGAGGAGACCCACCTTGCTCGTGAAGCTATCATGTGGGGGCGTATCGAGGCAGTATCCTGCCGTCAAACCGATTAGTTATAGTCCATCGACCCTGACGACACCTGTCATGTTTTTCTCCTCATAACCGCAGTTCGTCCACCTCATGCCACATTTGTCGGAAATGAAGCAGCTACGTGTCGAATAATTAATCACGTCCGTCGGGTTCGGGGTGAAGCGACGGAAACCCGACAGGCCTCCTACAATCGAGCGTGTCGGTATTATCTGATACACGTTCGCGAAACTTATCCAATCCACAGGGAAAATTAAAGATCTTATAAAAGGCGCTTTACAGGCACTGGGCAGCCAAACATGACATTTATGTTAACGTGAACCTGTGTCCGTGACGACCCATCCGCTTTCTCAGACCGCCGTGTTTCAGCGACACAAATGTTCTATCCTTAAAGCACGTATCTGAAATCACGGTTCTCTTGGTCCGTCAAATCCATGAATTCCTGCCAGGGATCCCGTCAATATCTCGATCTCGATCTCGGTTGGAGAAACAACGATGTACCTTGTCCACCCTGACCTGCACACGTGTCCCGTCCTCCGATACCTTTTCAATAAAGAACGCTTCATCTTCTTCGATCGGTTCGGCATCTCGTCGTGCATTCTCCCGCGCCAACAACCAGCGGATGACTAATAACAAAAATGGGCACGCCAGGTAACAGATGCCGATGACGATCCACGGGATACGATTCCTGCACAGCCATGTTTTCATCCCATTATAGCGCGTGGAGGAAAAAAAAGCAAGGACGTACCTCGGTCTGTACTGTGATTGCCACATGAAAGGACCCGCGGCATTTCCGACGCAGTAGGCGCTAAGCATGATAGCGTTCGTCGTGACCTGTATACATCATTAGACACTCGAGAACAGATACGAGGATACAAACAAAAAGTTGGACGGACGAACCCTCTTGGTGTGTCCCGCCGTGACATTCGTCAACCACGACAGCGACAAGACGAATCCGGTGGTATTGATATCAACGAGCCAGATCCCAAAGAGTAACCCAACTTGATTGCTCCACGGCAAAAACTCGATCATCAATACCCCTATGAGGGATGGGATAAAGTATATCGCGCCAACATAGGCACGGCCGTTCGGAATCCGGGCCGCAAGTGTCACCCCTGTCCAGATGGTCATAATCTCAATGAACCCATCGACACAACCGAGAAGCGTCGTGTCGAGATAGGTAAAACCAAAGGACGAAATGATAATCTGGCGCTGATTCGTGAGCGAGTTGGGTACGTTGTCCAAAGCGGAAAAGAGCGCAAAGAGCCATGTCTTGGGGTCCAAAAGGGCTTCTATCATCCTGCGTCCTCCTTGTCAATACCCCCAAAGACGAACGGGAACGTATGAAGACGCACTGCTCCTTCTTAAAATGTTTGTTCTCTACACCGGTCTGGTTTTCCTAGAGGGTTCCATCAATACACGAGTGGAAATGGGTACGTCTTTGGTGGGTCTCCCACCTTCAGACGTTGAACCGCAATCGCACGCTCGTTTGCCGTAAGGAACCATGCGTTGGTGGGAGAATCAGGGAAGAAAAACCTGTGGGATACACAGTCAGCCGAGGCTATGAGCCAAAGACTCAGTACCAGTATATTACTGCGATGATGAGGGTTATGGCCCCAGTAATGACCATCAACCTTGCAGATTGTCAGTTTTCCCACATAGCTTCCTTGTAACTGAGAACTTCACCATTGCCAGGGAGCAAATCCATTCGTTTGAATGTGTAGGGATCCAAAACTAATGAAACCAGAGATGATTTGCGCTGTGACGAGTCAGTATTACCCACGATCCAACGCGATCAAGTTACCTGTCCCATTCATCAAGACTAGCTCTCTATTAGCAGGGATAACAACGCCCAATGACAAGCTGTACTCACACCAATACCCAACCCGTAATGTCTGTTCCTTGCGGGTGTAGAACATGGAACTGACGATCATGAACCCCGCGGTAATGGAACCCTCACACATGCCTAGGAAGAGTCTGCACACAAAGAGTCCCGAAAAGTTGGTGCAGGCGGCTTGACACATCAATGAAATGCCCCAGACAAGGATATTAAGGCTAGATGCGAGTTGAGTGATGGACAGCGCGGCTATATGGTCACGGATACTCACCTCATCCATCTGCCAACAGGGAACCGCTGGAGGGCAAGGTTCTGAGGGTACTCAAAGACGAAGTAACTGATGTAAAAGATCGTTCCGAGCCTGACAAGAATAAAGCATCAGACGTGTCTGAGCGGCTATCAGGGTGTAGATTGACAGTACCAGTTATATCTGTACAACAGTATCAGAGTGACCTTGGGGAGATAAAGGCGTCCCGTGTGATCACAAGCACTTACTGATTGGTTGATAGATGCGCGCCTTGGCTGTCACTTGTGAGAGGAAACTCTACGTTCCAACGTCACGAAAAATCTCACTCTATCCCAAGAATGGCAGCGCTACCAAGCGTGGTTTTATCCATAAACTGGATCCTGCATCCCAAGAAAGAATGAGCCCGATGAGCAATCGTTGGAACACATCTGCTCACCAATACAGCGCTGCACAACAAACATTCGGTTGGAGCACCATCACTTTCAAAGAGATGGTCAGAACTCACTGCACATCATTGGGAGGATGTGATAATCAATCTTCTTCCTGCGTGTTTGCTCCAGGTTAGTAAAAGATAGGGATGCCAGAACTGGCTATCGCGAACCTGACGCGTGCTGCCTCGGCGGGATCCAACTCGGTGGACAAACCGGCGACAATCTGTGCACCAGTGTCTACTTCCTTGGTCGACAGTGCGTGTACATGTTGTTCCTGAAAATGGGACTGTTTCTCTTCCTGGGTATCAGACGAAGCACCATTAGAAGAAACACGAAGCATGGTCATGATGGGGGGTGCTCAGAACTTTTGGATGTGATACGCCCACTTATAAGTGGGTGGACCTAACAGTGGAAGATAACGTCACTCGGATAGATCCAATCTTGGCATCGTGTGAAAGAAATCTACCAGGAGATAACATGAACGGTCACAAGGTATCAGGTTGGAGCACACCTCAAGCCATTCAGCAGAGGTTTATCTACTCCCAATTGGCTGACAGCAACCAGTGTCGGCCCGACGAGGTCACGATTAATTGGACTTTAAACTCCACGGAACAACGAGTGCAAATTGTAATATTTGGTTTCTAAGTACAGGTTGCCTCTAGACGAATCGAGTAAAGCACGGGGTAAGTCGGGTTGCTGTGTGAAGTACGTGTTGCCAAGCACGTACCAGTACTATGCGCCAATCAATCAAGCTTCTTTGAACCATTGGCAAAACGGGCGGACGGCGGAGCATCTTTGGCCAGATCGCTAGTCAACTTCTCGAAGTCTACATCATTGCGCTTAAAGATATCCGCAACGATTGCATCAACTTCCTCGGTCACCGGCAGCGGTGCACCATCTTTTGACATCGTTTTCACCTGGATGACTTCCATCATCTGCTGAAAAACGTGTATCTTGCCCATGGCGCGTAGACGATCCTGTTGCATGCAGATGAGTGAAAACCCCAATTGTACCCCGCCAACGACCATACCCTCATTTTCTCCATCATGCCAGCCTGGTTCTGCATATCATCCTCCTTTCCCTGTTCAACAGCAGTCCAACCGTCTTTCATCTTCATCCACACACAGAGCTCCCACGTCTTTGCGCTGATAACGCCTTTCTTGTCGAGTTCATGGGCGTCTGTCATAGCTCTGTAGTCATACGCCCATTCTTCCCATGGTAAACCAAAAGTTGCTTGCTTCATCTCCTCGGGATCGACAGCACGGCGAAGAAGATCCTTCGTGAAAGTATCCCTCTTCTCCGGAGCCTCCGAAACGATATTTGCTACCGTAGACTCACTGGGTTTGCGGAAGATAACTTCTTCTTGAGGGAATCCATGGCGGAAACGCAGGACAGCGACACCGCTGAGAAAATCGCGTATCATAGGAACGAGAATCATGAAGATGAAGAAATCCAAGATGATATTGCCAAGGAGCGCCATGTTGAAGCCCGGCGCGGTCGCACTCCACCTTGGCGCCAGTTTGCCAATGGCAAACCAAACCCCGTAGCGGGACAAGCCGCGATACACCCGTCTTGTGAGGAGAAAGGACCAGACCAAGTTCATTCCCAGTAGCATCAGAAAGTGACTTCTGAGGATGTCCGGACACGTCAGTCATGAAATCGGAGTGAAGACGGATGCTAGATGTACTTTTGGGTGGATGCATTGGTAGAGTTGATGTGGGTGACATATATCTCGACCTTTGGGTCGCGATTGGCGAAAAAAGACCGTACTGGGTGATTTTCTGGTACTTTGTGGGCAGCGGGCATGTTAACGGAACTGAGCAAGCATCGTTCTCATAGACATTCCCGCCGTAGACTTGTTCCTGGTTATATAAGCAGAAGCCTACTCGATCGGACTCCTGCGATTCTGCGATTCGATAGACTTGGACTCGTCAGGAAACTGAAGTTGTCGGGTTAAAACAACACTTTTACTTTGCACCCACCGTGTATTGATGATTGTCGTTCTCCCGCGAGACGACAGCGACGCACGCATAACGCGAGGTGGTTCAGATAGGGATGTACATGTAATAAATTCCCACGCATGGTCTTCATAAACGCGAGTTTTCTGGTTGCTGCTCTTCTTGATTCTTCCACAATCAAAAACGCCAATGAAGAGAAACGACGGTGCAGAGAGTTGAGCTACCCTCGTAGGGTTCGCATTGACATTGCCCGTTCGGCACCACTCTCCTTGTTACATTGTAAAGGGACGGGCTTGCATACCTCTGAGGCGTACATCGTATTCAATTTCTACCGACTTGATGCATCTCTTCCTAAATGCTGACCACAGCACTCGATGTATACCAATTACCAATGCAATCTGTGAGTAGGGCATTGATATCCGTGTGGATTCTTGAACAGGTAGAGTTGGTGATAGTCTTCTCCATCATACCACGATCCAGCCTCGTGAATCTCTGTGACAATCTTCTTTCCCTTGGGCGTAAAGTACTTTGCTTGGACTTCCTCGGTGATACGCTTTGCAATGTTAGCTTGCTCGGGACTGTGCGTGAAGATGGCAGACCGATACTCTGCACGCATCACTGAGAAGACGTTCAATCACATTGTCTTCACGACGTACGGGTACCGGTATCTCCTCCCTGCCTGTTCACAGTCGTTGGATCATGCGTGCGATAAAAGAATTCTGGGATATGTCAGTTTTTTCGAGAACGAAGCATGCACAGTGGATATACGAAATTGTACTCACCGACAAGTTCGCCATAAGTCACAACGGAAGGATCAAACTCGATCCTCAGTGCCTCTGCATGATCCGTCGTGCCAGCACACACTTCACTGTAAGTTGGGTTGACCGACGTATCCTGGCCCCCGGTGTATCCAACCGCGGTCTTCAAGATCCCCTTGTTCTGAGAGGGCGGGTAGTGCTTCAAAAAGATGTGCTCCACGCCCCAGAAACAACCCGCTGCAAAGGTGGCGATCTCAGGCTGCTGTGATGCTATCCCATGGACAGGCTATGAGTTCTTTTGCGTGTGCACGGCATGGTGTCATGATCGTTACCTGATGTCATTGCGGAGCGATAGTAAGATGTGTCGATGCTAGACGTAGAGAACGTTTTCGTGATGACCGAGACGAGTGCAGTACGAACTGAGTTGAGGCGACTGAACATGTGCAACCGGTGCAACGGCGTACTCCCGAAAGAGTAGTTTAGGAGTCCTAGTCTTTTCACATACAGTCCTAGTCCAAGGTTTCACCTCCATCTAACATCAGACAAAGCCGGTCATCTCTGCCCAACGTGTGACTCAGCCACGCACGGGAACGTCGTCAAGTAGCGTCTTTGACTGCATGTATGGTGTCACATCTCGGCGTATGATCGGGATTCGGAATTAATTAACCAACCGTCGTCCCATATGTCGCTCCCGAAACACCAACAATCGTCAGAATGGCGGTGACGATCCCGCCAAGACCCTCTCCCGCAATAAACCCTGTCGCGGTCGCAAAACAATACATCTGATAACTGTGAATGAAACTGGCATCTTCTCATCAGGTGGACACTTTCTAGCCGGCCATTCCGAGAGCAACACTCGCCCTCTTCTCCAAAAGAACGCTACAGTAGACCCGAAGAACATCGCCAAACGGCGCGTACCGACATCTTTGTATCTTGGGGATCAGCGCGTCGGACATTTAAGGAAATGCTAGAGGCCTACTCGTGATGAACGCGATTCCCATCGCATTAAAGTTTCTGTACCAAAGTCGGAGTGAGCATTGCGAACCAGTGCTCACTATGATACGCATGGAACGAATGCATGGCATTTTGGAGGCACTAGTTGGTATTTCACCACGATCGATAGGATAGAAGTCACACCAAGTCCAATGGCCGTATAATCCGATGACGGCGGTATAGGCAACGCTGAGGACACTGCAACTGCGATGGCTTATTCATCGTCGTCAGCGGCAGAATGAAGCGGAACAACTTGTCATGCAGCACACCCGCCAAGTCTGAACGTCAGGAATCGGGAAACTGCATGTTTCGTAAGAGAGGCTATTGATACAGGGATATACTGACGAAAACACAACATAAACACCAGCAGACATGAATATGGACACGATTGCCCCACACAGCTGTGCATAAAAGACAGTTTTCGAAGAAGACTGGAGAAGGTGGGCAGCCTTCAAGTCTACAATCATGTCCGCGGCTATAAAACAAGATCAGAGTCAGAAAACGCATCGAATTGAAGTGGATGCATGCCTTGCTCTGAAGCGCCTGTTTCGAGTCGTTTAACTGCCTGCCATTCAAGTGACGTTGGGAAGAACCTACCGAGTGCAAACATGCCCGAGAGCAAGTTAAGAAACTCGTTCTCCTTTACAGTGTAATTTTTCCCTTTCCCTACGCCGCCAAATACCAGCTGAGACGCATTTCCTGATTTCAATATTAGGGTCGCATCCAGGACGCAACGAAAATTAAGCTAACCAGTTGCAGTTACCGGTGTGATATTCGTCCGTCCACAACTCTCGGACCCGATCAAACTAAAGAGAAAGTAGCTAGCGGTCGAGTGAGCGAAGCGAGGCATGAGATCAAAGTACCACACGTCTTACCAAGAAGTGTAACACCAACGTTTTAACCAAACTGGACGTCCATGACGACACAACTAATGACAATACTTGCGGGGAGCACAGAACCCCACATCCACAGAAATACATGTTCGTTCTCGGGAACGGGGTCAAAAATTTCATCCTTGGTTCTGTCACCGGAAGGGAGCATCTGGAGCATCTCAACGACGCTCAAAAACATCCTGCGAAGAGCTGTGTAGATCGACCTCGCGTTACGGGTAACCTCTGCAAAGCTTGTGCAGAGTAGCATTACCGGCTAAACCTAGTTCTCGTTGAGCGGATGGATGAATACAAGAACTGATAGTGGCTTACAAGCCAGTATCTTGGAGAAGGATTATTCACCGGGTCGGTGAGGGTCCTGTTTGAAGCATAAGGATCTTGTCGTCGATTGAGGAAACGGCATACATGGAATGGACGCCGGCCTTTATCGGCGTCGGGATGTTAACGGGCATTAACGCATCCTTCAGTTTCTTGGGTGGAGTACGTTTTTCACACAGTAATGACTTATTTTAGGTCTCACTATCATCGAAACTTCCTGGCGTGGGCCATCATAGGGCCCATTATCGTCGGTATAGGAATGGTATGTGTTATATGTATCACATCACCAAGACAGCGTTCTGAGAACTACGTAGGCATCAGGTATTCCTGAGAACGACACCATACTCGGTTATATGAATTACTTTCCCATATTCACCCGTATCCAAGCCTTGATCAGCATAAACCGGAAGGCTGAGTACGTTGGACTGATCTAACTCTCTGCTGCGATCACTAAAGTCCAACCAATACGGTTAAGGGTGTAGAAGATGTGCCAGTCCCAAAGCAACGCCGGCGCATACTCACTCCCCGCCCGCAGGGTGGTTGCGAAACAGAATGAAAGAATGAGTTCCTTTGTCTTCTTGCTTGCTTCAACTAGCGCGTTCTTGCCTACATGCAATGACTGGATCGTGTACGCAGCCACGACGCCCGTCAGAAAGACGAGCTTCAACTTGAGGATATAAAATTTACGGAGTGGAATAGAAAATGCCAATCCCAAGAAGGCGCAACAAATCGCGAACGTGAACAGACGGCCAATGTCTTGGCTTGGAGACACTTGAAGGAGCCCCAGTTGATAAGCGGCGGGAAAGCCAGAGGGAAAGAGTAACCCCAGAGATCCGGCCGAGGTTGCAGCTGCCTGTGCAACATTGTTCTCCTTGGGTCCAAAGTAACCGCCACCCAAGTGACGGGGAAGAGATCTGGACAGCGGCTTTAAATTCGCGAAGCCAAATATTGCACCAAGAAGGGACGCTTCGAAATTCCAGCCAGTCTGTGATTATTACATGCCTTCAAGCCGAGGTAAACGTTACTAGCTGCGATCACAGCACCGAGTGCGCAACCAACGATAGTTACACGGAAGGTGAACTGGTTTTCCTCCACTGGCGCGTTGGGATCGATGGGAAACGGATCATCTGTGTTAATCGCCTGATGAACGAGAGTGCCGCTGTTTTGCTGTTCTGTAGAATTGATATCCACTTGCGTGCTTGTCTTGGCGTTCTCTTTCTCACAGGGAGAAATATCTTCCTTGAGATTAGAAGAGGGTAGATAATGGGCACTACGAGGAGCATTTGTGTTCATCACAGGGAATTAGCTGTATACGACTTCCACGTAGATATTCGTCGGACTGTGGAAAGTCGTTGTTTGAGTGACGGGCGATAAGAACATTTTAGGGACATACGCTCAAGAGGTGCGCGTGACAAAACTCTTGTTGATATTCCGTACTACAAAGGGGAGTTGGGGTATGCAATATACCGGGTTCGTTGATACAACGAACAAGTAAGCCGCGGAGTCCCAATATATTTGAATCGGCGCCTAAAGTGCACGACCCGTAAACTCGCGATCAACATGACCGAAAACAGCATAAAATTGGTCTGAACACAAATTCCGCAAGTCGCGCCAATGAGTCTCTCGTCCTTTTTTTCATCCTTCCTAAATGTTGTCCACGCAGACGCAGAGGAGAAGGAGGAAGTCGTAGAGTCTACGCAGGTCGAAGAAGTTGAACAAGTGGAAGAGGAAGCGGAGGAGCCGGAAGACGTCAGTGTAATAAACACACCTGATTCTTTTCCCTGCTCATGCTTTTCCTTGTTAGTTGCAACCAGTAATCCGTGACGAATGCAAAAGCTCGACCAAATGCGCACCTCTGACGCGACACTTTGAGCATTGTCAAGAGAAGGTCTCGGCGGGCGAAGGTTACAAGGGCGAAGACTGCGTGGAGGAATTGTGAGTTATCCAAATGGACTTTCTTCGTTGTTAGCTGACATGTACTGCGAACAGATGTATGTTTCCGTCCCCCTTTTCTTCCTAGTACCCAGACTGACATGGCTTTAATTGCACTTGGCGGACGGATTCCAGTCCAGTACGTGTTTTACGGGCGATGCATGTTTAAATATTAACATTGACACGCACAGTATGATGCACTGCGTCGATGTATGTCATCTTCCTCTTATCGTTCACTTGACAGATTCACATCCTTGGCAGGCTTGCGCAGGACCAAAACTATTCAGCAAGTTGAAGTAGATGAAACACTAATACATTGTTACGCTAGGTAGGAATCATTCTTGCATTTAAATTCCAGAAGCCTGACGCTTGAACAGATTAGACTCCCCACAAAGATCCAAGGATGGAACGCATTTTCATTTCATCTGTTTTTTTTTGCTGTGATACTCAGTCATCAGTACATGGAAAGTAGTGAGATTGTGTCTGCTTTCCCCGTTGTGGGTATTGTCGCTATGAGATCTGCATAGCCAAGCAACAGCGAGTGCGAAACTGGTTATAGATACTTGGGATGCAAAATAGTACAGGCTGTTCATCACTTCATTCTCTGCCTTGAGTTTTGACGATGAGTGCACTTTCCATACTTGGAAGAAGCACGTGATGAGAATATGGTAGCCGGTTCCGTTCAACCACTCGGAGTCGGAGTCGGATTCCTCAAGCCTTTACTTCTACTACGAGACCAAGCAAGTTCCCTCTCAAGCACACCCTCAGGCGTGGTTAGTACTTCAATTTTGTCAGGCGGTGGCTTGATGTATACCTCCTTAGGAGTGGGAAAATAGTGGACGGCCGCGTTTGCTGCCATGTCAGATGCAGCGATGACTGGGACCGTTTCGGAAAACGTCCCTGGAACGGTGGAACCTCCTCCGATTGCCATGCTTCTGCCCTTGTTACAGTTGGTTCTAGCTGGGTTATCGCTCTTGTTTCATCTCGGAATTAGCTTTCTTCTCGCTATGGTGTACCCATTGCGTATTATCTGGTCCATCATGCACGCCCTACTTTCGCCCATCACCACCGTGGTCAAAATCATTCTCGACGTCGTACTGTTCGCCCCCTTTTCGATCATCTGTACGGTTGCAGTTGCGTTATACCCGGTCTACGTGTTCTGCGCTGTTGCATGCATCATCGGGGCTGCCATCGGGATTTTTGGCCACTACATTTCCACCGCTATTCTCAGTGTCCTCGCTCGATCAAAGTATTTCATCCGACCTCCGAATCCTCCACCTGCGGTCCCTCTGTCAGGCCCTCAGGCAATGCTACGGAAGCGGAAGCGAAGATCTGTACGATTGCAGTAGAAGGTCTTTCAGTTCTTCTGGAACTCCAGTATTTTATGCCACAAGAAGTGAATTGTTCTCTTAATCGCAGTTTATAGCTCGAACCCGTGTACCGTCATCGAACAGCACATTATTCTAGCTTGTTGTACTACGACAAGTCTTCGACTTTAATCCGAATATGTACATGTCATTTCAGGCAACTCTTGCCTGATGTTGACTTGTGTACGATTTGAACAACTTTGCTCTACATAAGTAGTGTAGTCGTCAAGTAATCACATCTCTGTCTGCTTCTTTCTATCCATGTATGACATGTTGGCATTTCCGTAGTTCTCCCTCCAACAAGCAGGCAGGTAATGATTCATCGTTAGCATTCTCCTCACTCATCCTTTCGTTAGATCATAAACGCTATTTCA
Source organism: Boletus bicoloroides (assembly GCA_038090895.1). Classification (NCBI taxonomy): domain Eukaryota; kingdom Fungi; phylum Basidiomycota; class Agaricomycetes; order Boletales; family Boletaceae; genus Boletus; species Boletus bicoloroides. The sequence goes on from JBBPNM010000004.1 coordinate 26,706, forward strand.
ACCTTGCCGTCAACTCCACCTAAGCCAGATGACTCCTACATGCATTCACCATTCCCTGAGTCTGTCGACGAGTTTGGAACAGGAGATTACAATATTTATAGCAAGTTTGTGGGCGAGGTAGATCTTCCTGAATGTACGTAGCCTAGCTTTGACTACCCCGCAATACTCATGCGTTGACTTGCCGGGCGAGGAAGCTTCATTGAAACTGTCCAAACGTCAATTCGTACTCTTTCCCATAGAATATCACAAAGTATGGACTTCACACCTTGTGCTTTCTCGTGATTGATCATACACCTAGATATGGCAAATGTACAAGAAAGCGGAAGCGTGCTTTTGCATCGCTGAGGAGATAGTCCTTTCAAACGATATCTGCGACGGGAACAATCGTCTTAGCGATAACGGACGTCATTTTATCTCTCATGTTCTCGCCTTCTTTGCTGCCTCAGACGGCATTGTGAATGAAAATCTGGTCGAGCGTTTCTTGAATGAAGTTCAAGTCGCAGAAGCACGCTCCTTTTATGGTTTCCAAGTCATGATGGAGAACATCCACTCCGAGACATATTCTCTCCTCATTGATACGTACATCAAGGATCCGGCCGAGCGTGAGTATCTTTTTGATGCTGTGGAGACTATCCCATGTATCAAGCACAAGGCCGATTGGGCCCTCAAGTGGATCTCCGACCAGCATTCCACATTTTCCGAGCGCCTCATTTCCTTTGCTGCTGTTGAGGGGATCTTCTTCTCTGGCTCATTTGCATCCATCTTTTGGCTGAAGAAGCATGGTCTCATGTAAGGTCTCACCTTTTCCAACGAGCTCATAAGCCGCGGTGAGGGACCGATTTTGCTTGCCTGCTGTTTAGTCATCTCAGGCGGCGGCCGCACCCTGATGTTATCGAGCGCATCATAATGGAGGCCGTCAAGATTGAACAAGAGTTCCTGACAGGTATGTTCTCGATATGCTCGTTCGGGTCATGTGGGCTTACGTCCGTTCCAAGACGCTCTGCCGGTAGCTTTGATTGGCATGAACGCTCAGCTCATTTATTGCTGATCGCCTGTTAGTGTCGCTCGGTAACACAAGGTGTACAATGGAAAAAATCCCTCTGACTTTATGGACATGATTTCGTTGCAAGGCAAGACCAACTTTTTCGAGAAACGCATGTCGGACTATTCCAAGGCGAATGTGAATTATATTAATCCGTCGGCGGGAGGAGCTTCTCTTAGAACCTTGTGAGTGATTTCATGCGTGTACTCCTTGTCAGCGACTGACATGCCCAACACGCAAGTTCGCCGGACGAGGATCTCTGATCCTGTTTCCAATATGCATCACCACCCTAGTACGGCTCACGAGCCTTCGAGTATTCATTCTATCTCAGCTCTTCTATCTTAACCCTCAAGCGTATGTGCCATTATACACTACTATTACTTGGACGCGGATACCGTAAATGGTTTCGATATTTTTGCTGTTCCACTGCAGAGCACATCCTCGGGTACTTATTATTTACTTGGAAATTTGTCAAGGATGCACAAGATTTGTCTTATCATGATCTCAGCGTGGGACAAGGAAGCTTCAAAGCTTCATGAGGCGGTATAACATATTTATCTCTCTCCTTCGCCCGTTAGGACCGTCCGCCGAGTGCACCACGCCGGCTGCCTACTGTGTACAACACGTTCGACGGGGCACTCATCGGGTACAGTATAGACTACAATTATATACGCTGGTCATCGAGCATATATCGGACACCATGAGCAAGGGTTTCAAGTAGTTTGGATTTCAGTCCTGCTTCCACTCCCATCGAGATATCAATCGACTGACAAGCTTGCCATACACCATCGACTCCCTTCACCGGATTTGACCGGGCGAACTTTACGGAATTCCTGGAGGCTATATCCAAATGAAACTGGGTGCCGTCAGGACATCCAAAATGTGCGCTGCACCAATCGATCCTAACATGAAAATAAACTTTCTTGTGGTTTGAAAAAGTTGTCGACTTGCTTACCCTGAGTACGAATTGACAGTCACATCGTCACGAACAGGAAAAGTGAATGCTTTCCTAGCATTCACTGCTTCGAGTATGACATTGCTTGACAGGGCAACCCAATTATAAATGTAATCTGGGTCTCGGTAGCGTATGAGTGCATCCCGAACAGCGGTTGCAATCCCAGAAATATCCGCAGGGACATCAGCAGAAACCTAATAAATCCGCATTATTCATCGATCCATTTCAAGGAGCAAGTGATGGAATACACGGACGTTCAGTAACAAATTACTTGCCGCATTCTCGGTGATGAAGGGAGCCTTTATATGACGATACTGAAAACAGGTGGGGATGTACCCGCAGCGTCAAGCGAAGAAAGTAACTTACGCTGGTTATATTTATGACCTTTTGCACAGGATTGCTCCTGTTATGATTCAATACGGCGACGAGATAGGCAGTAATGCAATCTTGTTTCGAGAGGGATGGGCCACTCTGTTTCTTGGAGGAGATTGCAGAGTAAAGGTCCTCAATGTCGCAACTATTAATGCGCCATCTCATATGTTCGCAGCTTTTTGATGGCTTCGCAGGTGCGCCGAAGTCGTAGGGCTTGTGTAAATGGGGAATCCTGGGCCAAAACTCAGCCACAACAGAGTACGACGGTGTAGGAAAGTGATATTTCTTGAAACTCGGCGTTGCAAATTCCGGAGACAGGCCTTGATAGAATTGGGAGAGCGTATGGAGGAAACGAAACAGCACAGTACCATCACCTAGCGTAGAGCAATCAGAAGTGTGCGAATTGGATTTGCAACAACAACGGACCAAGGGAGTGATTCCAAGAGGCACCAATACAGGTTTCGTTATTAAAGAATGTTAGCTTAACACGGAGGAGAGGGTCGTCGCTGCCGTCGATAATACTGGCACCAAACTGTTGGACGTCAATAAAAGGGGAAAGATCATCCTGGATGACCCAACCTCCATGCAGGAGCGAGTCAGAACTTGAATCGAGCTTGTAATCAATGTTCACGGGAATAGCAGTATTGGTGAGTTCGATCTAAGAAAGGTAAAATAAAAGTCTGGCTGTTTCCTGGAGATTGACCTACCAACCAACGCTGGTCAATATGTCGAAGCTGCCCTGCAGCATGTGGGTATAGTTGCAGGACTCTGGAGAGAGCCCCTTCGAACCTGGATACATCAAGCTCTGTTGGAACGACATAAAGGATGTTGACCTGAACCTGACGTGAGAAATGGAACGATCATCGGACGAGCGGCATACATAGGACAACCAGACATCATAGCCAGGTAAATCGACATGTGTTTGGTCTGCAAGCGTAGTTGGCAGTTTTGGTGACACAAGGTGCTGGATGGAAGACATGACTGAGCAGGTAGACTGAAGGTAAGGATGTTTGGTCCATTTTATGGAACAACCCTGCGAGCCTGGGTGGCCTTTTAGAAGTCCGAGCTTAGTTCGGTAGCATCAACTGCACGAATTTGACCATATCTATCAGCTAACATTACCGTGGCACCCGACTAAACGGCGCGGGCTTGGTGTTTAGATGACAGCACCCCATAAATGCCTTCTCAGCTGCGGAACTCACGTATTCGGGTTGTGCATTGTGAGGTATACTAAACTGTCAAGTATGAAACTTTGTTATCCACACAGCGGATATGAGAAGAAGTTCTTTATGCTTACCTGAAACGTACTGATGCATTATGAGATGTACAACTGCAAAGTATGAAACTTTGCCACATGGCGGATTATATAGTTTTTTATACTTACCTAAAACGTACTGACCGCAGAATAATAAAAAGTCCGAACCGAGTAGAAACAGCCTGGTACTTATGTGAGTCGTATCGCACCAGCGTTTGAAGTACGTGGGTCGCCATCGATATTGAATGTGGCGAAGCCATGGCAAGCATGGCGGTGGCGTTCCCACAGTCATAGATGCTTGTGGTTGCTACGAGTTTAACCGCTATCGGTACTGATCGATATGATCTACCTCGAGCCCCAGCACTTCAATACTCTGTGTAACAATTTACTAACTTTCCATTTGAATCAGCTCAACCTCATCGTTGGTGACTAGTATCGGTAGTGTTCACCACATATACAAAGAAAGCTACAGACCTTATCACTTTGACTGTGGCAAGTCCATGATATTCTCGCATTGCTTCGCGACATTCAAAAGGGTATTTGCCTTGCAAACGGGTCGAAGATCAAGGTTCTTCCAGTCATCCCGGGCCGTGCAGCCATCACTCGATTGACAATGCATTACCTTGCTTTCCGACGACTGTTTGATTTGAAACAAACATTCGAAACTTCACTAGTTCGCAAGAGGGAAGCACTAGCTGGATTGAATATTATTGTTACTGGCGATTCCGAGTCTGCATCTCGAAAAAAGGGTGCTGAAATGGTAAAAATGGTTGAGGATCTAGCACGCATGCGGTCTCGAGGTTCGTGATAATGAGAGACGATGAATTGGTTTATTGAATACCGTTACGGTCTATCGAAGCAGATGATTAGATACTACTACTCTTTAGTAGCTGAGCGACCCAATGATCAAGTTGCCAGTACTTACGAATTCCAGTTTAGTTCGTGCGACTCGGATTCTCGGACTCCGAGGGCTGAATTCCCACTAACGCCCTCCTTCTGCTGCCCATCCCCGTTAAAGATGTCGGCTGAAAATCCATTGAGGAGCAGGTTTCGTGTTGCAATATGGTGCGGGACGGTCTACCTGGTTGTCATGTCTGATCCGTTTGTACTTACAGTGTACTGTGTGGGGTTCTTACAGTGGTGCTGGGATAGGCGGTCTTGTGCTTGCGCTCGTATTGCGCAACAGCGCTTGCTCCGTCGAACTCTATGAATCAGGGAATGAGATCACGACCGTTGGAGCGGGCATCACGCTGTTCGTACGAGCTTCCGAGATCATGCAACACCTTGGTCTCCTTGACGAACTCGCTGGCCTAGCTATCAACCCACCCCTGCCAAACTCCGGTGCGCATATAGCATATGCTCTTAATCACAAAATAATTGACATTCGATTGCCGCCTGCCACGGCAGGTCCGCGCTTCAGGAAAGGGGATCAAGTGGGGGATAATGCATGGTTTGAAAAGATATTGCAGAGTGCGTGTAGCCTTTTCCTTTTGTCTACTCGGGGGGTGATGCATTTGGAAATATCTTCTGGATAGTCGGACCGTTGCATCTTCACCGACGAGATCTCGTTGATGTGCTCTTGCGACACATCCCATCTACGACGGCTATTCACATCAGCAAGAAACTCATCTCTTGGTCTCAAAACACACCCGGGCCTATCTTGATGCAGTTTGCTGATGGCACTTCAGCGGAAGCCGACGTACTCATCGGCGCGGATGGTATCTGGTCAATCACTCGACGGTGTATGTACGAGGCAATGGCGAAGAAGGACGAGGGTGCTGCGGAAGTCCTTAGTCCATTCCAGCGCTTCATTGACCCACTTTGGACTGGCATCTTTGCGTATCGTTCACTTATACCTGTCGAAAAACTCGGAGGAACACACTTTGAAGCTGCTGAAGGAAAGGTCCTTACGTATGTAAGTTGACTTTGTATCATGTTGCAGGCTCCGGCTCTCAGACTGACTCGTACGACAGTACTTGGGACGGGGACAGGTATGATGAGGGTGGTCATACTGCACAAGTTAACATTGACCTGATCACGTATATAGCATCTAGTGACTTACCCAATCTCTCAAGGGCGATTATTGAATGTGATCGTATACGTTCACGTTCCGGATGCATACGATACACCGTCCACTCCTGGGCAGTGGGTTATAAACGTCGGACCCGGAGAAAAAGAGGAACTTGTCAAGAGGTTTGCTGATTGGGATCCCGAAGTTCAGATGATCGTTCGGGTATGTAAAAGAGAATCTGAATTCTTTATGCCATAGCTTGGCAGGATGACACTGACGTTTTTCCTTGTCGCAACCACAGGCGCTGGAAAATCCAACAAGATGGGCACTTCATATCGTCAGGAAGCTGCCACATTTCGTGTCGGGCTCTACGGCACTTCTAGGAGACGCAGTCAGTTTGAACGTTTCCAATTTATTCATTGCTGACCGGGCTTCTTCGATCGCAGGCTCATGCGATGGAACCTCACTTCGGGGCAGGGGCCGCTCAAGCCATTGAAGTAAGTCCTCGTATTAAAATCCCTTTAAATTCTGCTAACCTCGACACATTCCAGGATGCGTTCATCCTGGGACATTTGCTGGCTCATGAGCTTGTCTCGAAAGATAATATTGAAACAGCATTGCACATATTTGAAAGCATACGACAGCCATTCTCGCAGAACATCGTCCAGAAGTCCCAAAACTTTGGCAGACTTTTAGCTTTCAAGTCACCTGCGAACGACGGAACCTATCTCCCACACGAAAGTGTTGCGGACTTGGATCAGATCAAGAGGATAATCCAAGAGGAGTGGGAATGGCAGAATAAGGGGGGGACTCTACAGGAATGGGAAGATGCCAAAAGAAAGCTGGAAGAAATTTTGGCATGATATGTTGCAGTATATTGCTTGACAAAGGTCATGCGTTCACCTTGGAGACAATGAGGTTATTAAAGAAGTTTTGTGGAAATGCCTTCAGTGTTAAGACTAGCCTTCACGACCCAAGTTCCACAGCGGTGATTTTGCGGTTGATATGACTAACAAAACTCTCGAGAACGCCACGGTCACTCCCGCCAACCCACTGATATACGAGATGGAGACCCACAACGTGCGGCTTCTCACCAATCGGACGGGGGCCATCCACACAATTAATCCGGCATTGCATAATGATTGATCCTTGAGAAGTCTGCTGTAACGGACGTGACGTTTTCTTTCTCCGCGCGGAACGAGACCAAGTGATTTCTGTCCCAGTGACAAGAACTGATGGAATCTTGGTTGACCCAGAGTCGCTCGCTTCCGGAGTTACATGAACTCCATCAATCGCTCCGAGCACTCGGAGGAGTGTGGTGTACAAGAACTCTGATGACCAGACACTCGGTACTTGCTGGTAAAGAGTTGTGCGAGAAGGCATAATACTTTGCAGTGTCGGGTTAGCTATACGCGCCAGAGACTGCGATGTAGCATGCATCAAAGATAGTTCAGGGAGTTGAGATATGTACGCACGTCTGGAAGACGAAGAGTTCCGAAACTCCAGGCAATTGCCCATCGCCGAGTTTGCCCTTGAACGAATTCTGTAATGGCATAGTTATCGACCTCAATTGTACGCGAGGTTAGCCACGCCCGACGAACGAGGGGGCAAAGCTTACTTGGTGTTGGCGTAAAAGACCCACTATTAAGGGAAGGGACGATATTTTCCCGAGCATCGATGTGTACCATCTTTGTCGAACATTAAATCAAAACCATGTCGAATACCCCAGGATTAGAATGGGCCGACCTGCACTGCATTCCATAATGAAGACTTTCTGCAAATATACGCGAAACAAATGAAGCTTCGCCACCATGGGTCACCATCTCGTTCTCAGCGCCCGTGCACACCTTGACAAAAAATAACTATGAGTTCTCGAAATATTATCGTAAAACTTACTGCGCTCGGTCCGTAGTCCTTTGCTTCTGCCGATTTAGCGACTTCTTCCATACTGATGTAAAAAGGTGGATTGCACATTGTGAAGTGAAACCTGTTGTGCCATCAGTCTCGAAGACATTCATGATCTCCATAGTAGAGGATGTACGGTGTTACAAGGGCCTCTTCCAATGGCTGCAGGATCGACTGACTGGACGACAAATCTACTATGGTAATTCTATCAGAGAGACCATTGCGGTCGACATTTGCCCGAGCCGAAACAAGGGAGTCCTTGTCGATATCTCGAAGGGGTGAACCTCAGTTTGTATCCAACAAGGTCAAGGAAGACTTACCAGTAGCCATAAAGGACCACTTTAGTTCCAAGCGACATGCCAATAAAGGATATATAGCTGATGCTCCTGTTCCACTACTTGGAGGATGAGAAGATCAATTTTTGTTGAATTCAGTAAGACGCACACGTCAATCCCCCGCACAATTTCGTCCCCAAGACCCAATGTCTTTACGATATCTTGGATCCAAAGTACATAATTCAATCTTGAAAACATTGGTCAGTACCTGGTGTTCATCATGGAAAAAAACTGAGGGACGCACCGATTTGGTACCTACGAAAGGATATACGATTATTGCTTTATATGAACACCTCAAAAACGATACCTTACAGGTGGACACAGTCGATTGTCGGGAAGAGTGAGACTGATATTAAAGTCTAGGTAAAGCAATGCCTCTGTCAACCGTCTACTACTCACTAAGCACAGGTTGCGATAATTCAATGGGTACATTTTCTCTGACCTTTGTGCAGGGGCGCTCTTAAAATCGATGGTAGGTCCTGTATGTGTCAAGAACACACTCCAATCATAATCATGGGGTTGTCTCCGGATCAAAAAATAAAATAAAACATACTGTTGTCGGAGGGGAGGATAGCGCCTTGCAAGGTCTAGAAAGTCGGGCTGGCTGGCATATGCATTGCGAGGGTGCATCACAAGACCAATTCGAACCCCTGGAAGTTGGAGATGGTGCCAGTGGCGGTGCCACCTAAATTTTGATGATTATGTAACCCACCTTTACAAGGCATGCATTGTGATTGAGAATTTGACATCTTCCAGGTTCTACTGAGCAATTTTGACCAGACTTGGTACTTAGATGATTCACTTGTCACTGATAGGGCCTTAATTTTTTTTTTTGATGACATCCCGTCAATTTTCTGTAAGATCAGAACCTCAGGAGGTACTCCCAATTACCCAATCCCTGCTCAATCCATTGACTTTGTGTAGTCTGGTAGTTCAAGTCATTGCTACAGCACAGGTCCTGCAAAAAAGGAGGTCAATTGAAATCCGGTACTAAAAAGTCTAGCCCAGTGTTCCAGTCGAGAATACGAGACTTCAGAACACAACCTCAAAAACAAATATCGTGCGGTGGTAATAAATCATACATCTGGCTAATACCGCTAACGCTTAAACCCGTTTCCCGCTCAAGGCTGCCTTCTTCTTTGCTTCTAACTCTGCTGCCTTGGCTGTACAATGCAATGCTCTATCAATGTGTGGGCGCAAGGTGGGAGGGTGGTGATACAGACCTTCGGCCTCCGCCTTGCGCTTGGCCTGCGCAGCCTCGCGTTCTTCTTTAATTTTCCTCAAACGAGCGAGATCTGACTTCGCTTCGTCTGTCTTGCCAGCGCGATGAAGCTGGATGATCGGATGAGATGTATTATTCAATCACAAAGCGTAGGCGCTTACCTTCCAGTAATTATCTTTCGCCTCCTGCTTCTCCTTTGCCTCCCTACGCCATCACGGTCAATGGAATTGGATCACACACAATAACCATTCTAGAACTTGATCGGAGCATCAGGCCTACCTTTCCTTCCGAGTCAACTCTCTCGAGCCCAAGTCTGATATATTGAGTTTCTTCTCGATGTGATTGGGATTGATGAGATCTGCATCCTCGTCGTCTTCGTCGATCCCTTGTTTCTGGGCTGCTTGTTTCTTCTTGATCTTGAGCTCGCGTCGTTCGGCACGCGTCAGTTCTGGTTTCGCAGAGTCACTCGGTCCAGCAACGTCCTCATCTTCCTCTTCGTCCTCTTCCTCTTCACCTTCCTCTTCCTCCTCCACATTTTCTTCTCCATCCTCGTCATCGTCATCCTCGTCCTGCTGGGCATTCTTACGACGGGACCTAGTACACAATGATAAAAAGACAGGGACACTCGCATGTGATGAAAACACTCATACGATCTCGATTCAGCTATCCCATTGCTGTCAAGTTCCATATCCCGACTAAACACGCTGTGAGCACCGTCCGATCCCGTCTGGTGATCGTCACCAGCGCTCTCACCTAAAATTCCTACCGCCACCGCGCTTGGTCTTGAACTTTCCTGCCAATGAACTGGATGTTGAATAGATATGGCACGGAAAGATGCATTGGTGTACTTGCCTGGTCCTCTGACCATGTTTGACAAGGGAATGGAGTTGGAGTACAAGAATGGGCGTGGCGGTAGATAAGAAGGGACCTAGTCATCCCCAAATTAGGAAATCACGACTCTTGTGCTTACATCAGCGACTTTGTCGAGTCTGCCCGAGTTGTTGCCGTTGCAAACGCAAGTTGGAACAAGACGAGATGACGACGATACCATCCCGTCTCGCGCAGGTCTCGCATTTTTCGAGCAGTCCTGAAGAGGCTCGTAGGCGTGTCATTGACCTCTATAGAGGCTGGGTTCGTGCAGTGAGTCGTCTCTGAAACCTTGTGTGAGCCTCTTGTTCACACCGGAATGCACGCAGGCACCCGAAATCGTCTCATTGTACGCTATCCCCGTCACACCTGCCTACGTCCGACACTGCATCCGCCAAAAATTTGAAGCAAACCGACACGTTACCGATCCGCGCGCGATCGAGGTCCTCGTTCACAAAGGCCGCCAGGACCTCCAGGAGACCCTCAACTGTTGGAAACAGACGGACCATGTGATGGGTATTCTCCTCAAGGCCGATGAGAGACCGCAGCGCACGTTTTTGCAAAAATTTATCGAGGGTGTGTTGCTGTCGTCACATACCACTGTGTTATGTGGACGGGATACTAACGCAGTGTGATAGGCAGGGACGAGGATGGTGTTCGGCCGGCTGCTTCTGGTGTCGTATAGCATGCCAGTTCGTTCATGTCGTGGAGACTTTAGACAATCCAATATCTAGACCGTCCTGGCAGGATCTGCTGCTATCTGAGCCTACAGCAGGTGCAAGCTGTCACCTACATACTGGCCATTTCCAGGTCCCTCAATTGGGTGGCTAGAGTTTCATCATCTACAGGTTGTCCATGTATGCGTACTCGAAAGAGAAAGACAAAATATTCAGCCACTAGCCAAAACCTATCACTAACCTTGACATACAGCTGGCTCGAATCTGCGGTAGAATTGCTCGGCGAGTTTACCACACTGATCACATCAACATTATTGTCAGTCGCTTTACTACCAGGCATCGGACTCGCACGAAATTGCTCCAGATAAACCGTTGAGCATGAACGTATCAGGTAAACCATCCCAGACAGCCACCCACGCAGAACTAGCTCACCCGCGATTCAGATTGTGACTGCGAGATACCAGGTCAGTGGCAGAATCCTCCGGGGCAGAGCAACTGGATTTTAATCCTGGGACGGGCGGCGCGCCTGCAAGACCGGCGGTGGAAGAGGCACTGAAAAGTCTTCCACCAGGG
>JBBPNM010000005.1:0-37590 GCA_038090895.1 Boletus bicoloroides
GTCTTGGCAGCTGATGTACCACTCCCGGGACGGGTGGATCCATGGCTGCCGACGCTAAGGTATGCAACATCTTTCCCAGCCACTTTCAGTCAGCACTGTTGGCGTCGAGCGATGATACCACAAGGAATGACATACCTCAGTGACGAGGAAAAGGGTGGCACTCGTGACCACTGGTTGTGAGGCGGTTTGATTCATATGCCTCTGATTTGGGTAGTTCATACCTTGGCCGAAAGACACGTACTGATGTTCAACGGATGTGCTCAAGTTGGAGACGAATAAGTATGCCCTTCCCCTGTAAGAATGTCGAGTTTACGCAGTCCCCAAGTTTCCGATCCATGTAGTACCTCGATATACCTTTGATTCTACGCCGACTCGCGCGAACTAGAAAGCTGGGTCATTACATGTAATACATACATACTGCAAACCGCAGCCGTGTAAAGGTCAAGAAGTTGTCTAATCACGGTTATACTACTCTGACAACTTACAAGTCAGCCTCACCACATAGCGACTCGAATGCTCACAGGTTCCTCGCGATATAAAGGCTATAAAGTTCCCTCTTGGTGATGCTTGCATCCGACATCCTTCCAATTGTATCGTGAAAGATTTCGGATCATAGAAAAAAAATCAGAAGAGATGTGCGACCATAAATTAAAGTTGGCCTCATCTCTGAATGAAACGAAATCACGGCCAGCAGTTCATTATATCTCTCCCTCCTCCGGGGTCTCAGCCCTACGCGATTTATCCCCCTTGCTTTCCCTCGATTCCTCAACTTCGGGGTCGTATCTCGCTCGCTTTGCAACAACTCAGTAGCCAGTCCCCAGAGTATCAATTGACATACCTTCTCGGCCCTCTCGCTATACCCTCTGTCTTCATGTTTCGATAAATCGCGTCCCACATCTTTGCTTCGTTCGCGTTTTTCCCGTCCCTTATCCCCATCTTCGTCTTCGTTTCCATAAGGCGGCGCTTCATCATGCCCACGCCCATACCCATGGTCTCTTGAGCTTCGGCGAGGCCGCCGTCTGTCATCCCTCCCATCTCGCTCGTCGCGAGGGTGCTTGGAAGACCGATAGTCGCGGTCTCGATCTTTGTCCCGCTCCAAATGTCCATGGTCGCGGGGGTATATATCATGATCATCTGCACGGTGATGGTGCCGAGAGCTGCGTACGTCCCTATCTCTGTCACGATCACGATCACGATCGCCACGATCTCTATCGCGTTCGCGGTCCCGGTCACGCTCGTAGTCCCGCCCCTTGTCGCGGTACAAGTCACGGTCACGGTCGCGCTCTCGGTCCTTGTCTCGCTCTCGTTCTCGTTCTCGATCGCGGTCACGTTCTCGATCGCGATCCTTGTCACCATCCCGAGGTGGTTCCTTGCGCTTTCTACTTGTAGTAGAAGCGCCATCTTCAGATGCGGCTTCCCGGAGGCGCTCCTTCTGCCTCTTCATAAACTTAGCGAAGGCAGCACGACGACTTTCTTCATCCTCGATAGCCTTGTACTCCGGGAGATGTTCAATGAAGGGTATGATCTAGAAACATTGATGGAGTTGTACGAGTCAAGGGCGGACATATGCACGAGAAATAAGACCTACGGCTTCGTATGACATGTTGATATCAATGGGATCGGGGAGTTTTTTGAGTGCATAACGTAGATCATCTTGGAGGTGTCTTTGCCTGCGTTCATAACGGCGTCTCTCGTCTTGCTGCTTCTTAACAGCCTGATCGTGTAACTAACGAATAGTTAAGTTACAAAAATAAGTCGAGGTGAGCGTACTTACAGAGCGGAACACCTCTTGGAGGTCTTCCTCATCCAACTTCCTGCCGGACTCGGGATCTCTTCTCACCCTTTTCACGAACTCCTCCAGAGTCGATTGCGCTGTGACAACTACAACCTTGGCTGCATCCTCTGGCGACTCGTTTGGCACCTCTACTCGACGAATGCATTCCTCAGCTGTAGTGATCTTTGAATCGAGCTTTTGGTCGAGCTGATCAACGACGTCCCAAAAAAATTCTAATGGATTGGAACCAGGTTTCCCGAGAAGATTAAGATAACGCTCATCTGAGGCAAATGTAGGATAGACCTGGCGCCATTTCGAGCGTGGCTTGATCTTGCCTGCATTGACTAATTCTTGAAGGAGAGCCTGTCAGTGGTTAGAACGAATTCATACTGCGTAAAACATGAACTGCATCATTTACCTTGAACGCTTCGCGCGCTTTCCTTTCCGAACGGATCTTCTCCACTTGGGTACGCCGCATCTGCTCCTCAAATTCACGTTCTTTGACTCGACTATAGTCCTCGAAAGCCAGAAGTATATCCAGTGTGGGGAGCTTTCGCAATTCTTCATCACTCTTCCATTCTTCTGATTCGACGACCATTTCGTGGGCTTTGCGCCACCGCGTGAGTACGTCGACGCCTAGCTCTTTGAAGAGGGTCACAATCTTCGAAATACTGCGAGCTCGAGCGGCCCTAGTTTCTTGCTACCCTCAGCAATCAGCATCATACAATGAGCGAAATTGTAAGTGTGTGCGACAGACAAACACGCACCACTTCACGCTGTTTGAGTTCTGCAACATATTCTTCAAATATAAGTTTTCTCTCTGCTTCGATTTTTGCTTGTTGCCATATTGGATGTTGTGAGAAAAGCTTGTCGGCTGTGGAAAATGTCGTATAATGAAAGACGTTGGGGTTGCCTCTGAGCATATTCCTTATAGCGGGACGTAGCTTGGACAATCGCGTCTCCTTCTCTTCTTCCTCTTTCGCACGGAGTCCGTCAGTAAACTGTGATACTACGCGTCAGTACTCCAACCGATGACAGATGCAGGATAGAGAATTAGAACGAGGAACATGAACGCTAACCTTTTGCCAAGCTGCCTTTTTCTCGGCGAGTGTATTCAGCGCTTTATACAAAGGATCGGTGATGATAGCCCTCATAGTTTGATCCCAACTCCAATCTGCATCAATGCCTGCTTTCCTCAACAAATGCATAAACGCCTTTTCGCCCTCTTCTAAGGTTACAAAGCCGTTGTGTGGAATCACTGGATCATCAGGGAGATTTGGTCGAGCGGGAAGGACGCTGCCCGAGGAGAATGGGAGGACCGAACCAGGGAGAGCAACCGTGCCATTTGTGCCATTTGCGAGGGTTGTCGAGGCTGGGGTAGCTGGGGTACCAGTGGGTGGGGCGGTGGAACTTTGGGCGGCGGTAGGCGACGCTGCGGGACTGGAAAAAAATCATCCTGTAAACCAGGAACAACAGAAAAACAGCCTTACACGCTACTAGCCAGCACGAGCTGGCTACCCTGGGTTTCCTTCTCGACCTTCTCGAGGAGAAGGAGGAGTTCATCTGGCATGTCCCATTTGGATTCTTTGGATTCCGTCTAGGCAGGACATGTGGTTGAGTGCTGAGCTGAAATGAGGAAAAAATAAATGTGACATACATTATAATAATATTTCCTTCCTCCGGAGAAGTACTCCTTCCATTTTGTCTGCGTCAGAGCGCGCTGTAATATAATGCTTAGTAGAAGTTATGAACCGAGATGGAAAATTCAACCTCGAATGGGGTTTTAAGATCTACGATGAAGTTGAGATCGTAGTAGTGGACCAGCTAGTTACATGATCGGTGCTTACCGTCTGGTTTCTCCCAGACGCTCTCTCGTGATGCAGTGTTGAACCAGTAAGTCCGCCCCTCTGGATTGCGATGTTCGGTCTAGCAAGCAAATGATCAACCCAAGTCAAATGTCGAAAGGGCTCGAAGGACACTGACCCACATGACGATTTTGGTGACCGCGACAAAGACCCTTCACGAAGCTCGGGACTGAGCTATGCCGATCACTCATTTTCAAGCGGCGATCGAAATCCAATCAAATTAGTCGAATGAACCCCTGTGTTGGGCAGGTCACAATACGTAGTAGTCATTACTGCGTCCACGGTTATGTCCTGCTCTTGTTTCCCTTACCACCTCCTTTTCTTGTCGTGTCATGAATTAAAGCGATGGTTTAACCAGTGTATTTGTACCTATCCAAGCTACAGTTAGTTAACTCACCCTTGTTCCTATGGACCACTCACCATTTCGTCCTATCAAGTCGGATCGTCGTCAGCAATCGATACAAATAAACGTAGACGGAAGGACGAACCGAGCATCTACTGCCTCTTTCCTCACTGCCCTTTTAGGGTCGTCCAATGCCCTTGCAAGTTCTTTCAAAACGCGGGGCTTGTATGGGTGAAGTAAGTCATAGCGTACTGCACCTGGCAGAAGTGCCAGGTACTTCAATGCTGCCACGCGAACTTTCTGTACATCATCATCAACTGACCGATGGAATATTATGTTGGAAGTCACTCACATGTTCTGGCACGTCCACGATCGTGCAATTTTTGAGCATGGTAACCACAAGTGTGGAAGCGTACGTCGTCAACAATTTGTCGTTTGAAAAAGTGGTGATAGTATTCGAGAGCGTCTCGATGATTTGCCAGCGTATCTCAGGATCCGCAACTTCAAGTCCGCGAAGCAATAGAGGCATAATCTACGGAATCATACATGGGTCAGGAGAGCGCCTATAAGACATGGACGTACCGTGGGCATTTGTGTTTCATACAACGATTTTGGAACTGCGTTGACGAGAGACGCGAGAGCAATAAGATAGGCTGTCTCTCGCTTCATTCCTAGGTTCGCTCGTCAAAGTTCTTGAGATGTAGCAGGAATATTTAGCGACACACCATCAACTTTGTTTGCCCCATCTATCACCTTTGGTAATACGACATTGATATATTTCTGAACGTGGAGAATCTAAAGTGTCGGAGTGAGGACATCTTATAGCATTTCAGTGTAGTTCCTACCTACCTTGAGCACAGCACCGTTGCGTTTAGTCAGAACTCCGTCATTCGCAACCAATGTCCCAAGTGCGCGGGCCGCATCCCAGGCCACGGTTTCGTCATCCAGGAGTGTGAACAGGGTGTCGATAAACGATAACGCTAAAGGATGAGACCGGACTACCAAACCTTTACTTATCTATTCCGAGTTCAGTACACTAACACGGGTCGACGGTTCAAGTATAATCTTACCCAAACCCAGTTGTCTATGGCCCTGCGTCGTGCCTCGGGAGGAACGCCAGGATCATTGAGAGTGCTCGGATAGTAAGTTGTCAGCAATTGATCCAAGACATCTGAAACATCTGAATGGCAGGTAGAATCCAAGCATGTCACAAATGGGACTAAATAACACACACCATCCGTGTATTTGTTCACCAGCATCGCAAATAGCTCGCACGCAGCCTCTCTTTGTAGGGTGCCACAAGCGGATAAGTCGCACCACAGAACAAGATGTCTGAGAAATGCTGATAGAGTGAATTGTCCTTCCTCTGGATTTTTCATCACGGACACCTTTGAAATTGAGGCTCGAAAACTCATTTTATACGAGTTTGTGGGAAAGATTGCATACCTCCTTGCGGATAGGAACATGAGCTGCTGAAAAAAGAATCATCGTTTCTCGCTGACGCGCACTAGCAGCAACCTAATAGTATAGCGATCAATATCTTGGCCAAAACAAGCGAGTAACTATACCAACATGAACGGGTCTGAATTCCACCGCGAGGGAGGAAAATTCTCCCCCAGTAATAGCTTTAACTTGTCCGTGGAGAAACGCTGCACCCACTGCATCAATGAACCTTTGTTGTTGTCTATGCGGGGTTGTTAACGTACACGCATGCACAAGGATAGATAACATACTCGACGGATAGTGCTTCCACTACTAACTTCACAATTCGTGCACCCACGCGCAGTAGCCTTTGATCTTCCAGGATTCGCCGTTCGCTTGTTACTGCAGCCTCGAGGAAAAGCCGGAAAAGGTGAGAAAGCAGTTGATCGACATACTTAGAGACGTCTGGATCAGGTCGTGCTTTGGTTACCTTCGCTGAAAGTGTATTTGCGAGGGTTAGGAGAAGTGCCTGCGCGTATGCGGCGCTACTCTCAGCTTCTTCATTCATTGTCGTCCCTCCGGGTGAGATTGCTGGCGATATAGATGGAGAGCAGAGCAGCTCGAGTTTGGCTGTAAGTCGTACAACTAGAGTTTCAAATAAGGTTGGTTGTATGCAGAGCTGGCTCAAGGCGCAAAGAGCACGCCAATACTCTATACGCTTGGATTGAGCATCTCTAGAAGGTGCTTGGTCAGGGAGCATGGAAAACAGCGAGGGGAGAGTTTGATTCGCGAGATGGTGTGGGGCCGTGAGGGAAATGTAAGACAGCAATGAGAGGACATCAGTGCTGAGGCAACGTCAGCATCCTTTAAAAGGAGGAAGAAGCAGATATTCCAGATGAGTGTACGTACGTGACATCCTCAACTTCGTCAGGCTTCTTCCCAACGAACTCCCCAGTTTCAAGTACTATGTATCCCAGCTCGGTGTCCGTCAGGAGAGTGGGAAGACGCACAAGACTTGAGAGTCCATGAACCGCAGGTAGACGTGTCGAAGCAGACTTCAATCCGATTATCAACACACCCAGTATAGCATCTTTGTGGGACATCAGAAGGGAGGATATAAGTGAGGGAGAATCCTTTGATGGCTGTTCGGACGCGGCCGAGGCTTCCGAAGCCACGAAAGAGTTTAGGAGGTCGGTCAAGAGCATGATTACTGCGGCTCGATTTGACACTTCCCCTGGATCATGGAACAGTTCTGTTAATTTGTTAATTGCGTCCTTAATCGCATAATGTCCGAGATTCGCTGATGGGATTTAAATTAGTTCCTATCGTCAATCCGCCATTGAGAGGGCTGATGTCGACATACAGGGTACATCAACAAGCGCACACAAGACTTTAATTCCTGCTTTCGCTTGTGCTTTCTCGGGTTCCCCAATGGAGGCAAGAGAGTCGGTGCAAATTGTTTGAACCATCAAGTTAATGGCATCATTAGTACCATCGGTCGGGCTCGGCTGAAGCACACGAACAAAGGCGCGTAATGTGTCCAAAGCTGTTTCTTCCGTCAAAGAGTCCGTAGGTTGGAAGATCTTGGAACATGGTCCGTTAATGCAGTGTGAATCAACGGAATGCTCACCTCGAGTTTCAACGCACTCCAGATTTTCCGCCCAAATTCCCTTGCCACGGCAATTCCATAAATAGGAAAACAAACGGTCATTGTTTGCAGAACGTCCCGCTATACAGGATGCAACTATGTTATCTGACAATAATTATTGTAGGAAACGCAAACCTTGGTGATCGCTGACCCAATCACGAGCTTTTCCAAGAACAGAGTCATGCCGAGGCACCCAAAAGCAGGGGTTGCACTGAGACATGCTCTGTTCAGAGGTGCCCCAGTGGTGCATTTCAATACATATCCCAGTTCACAGGTAAACCGGAGAATAGGGAACAGAGAACGCCAAAACATACCTGAGCGAATTTTTGAGATCATCGGTGCTAATTCCATATGGATCGTTTGGGGGAGGACGGAAAGTGATGGGATAGTAGCAGAAGGTGATGTCAAAGTAGCTCTGGCTCGTACAAGGTGATGTTTACGTTTCCGGTGATTGCTCCTAAGTTGTGTACTCACCTCAACATGCTTCGATATATCAAAATCCGTCAGAATCACGCGGGCAATTTTGAATGCAGAGAGGAGGTTTCGGGGATCTTTTTCTCCAGATGCCAGAACCGCATAACTTGAAAGAAATTGCTCTCCCATGTCTTTAAGATGATCCCGGTAGGTATGCACGAGAGTGTCTACGATGCCATAGACATATAAACGAGTAGATTGCACCAATGACTGCATCTTTACATGCTGGAAGATTCTACATGATCGATGTGAATTGCAGACAGGAAATGCAGAAGTGAAACTTACGCAGAAAGAACATCAGAAACTTCAAGGGACGAAAAAGAGGGGAAGGTGACGAGGTAAGAGAGTCCACCGAGTGCTGGCGTGATTGTTTCTGTGTCCTCCAGCTTGGAACAATAGAATGTAGTCAGAACTCGAACTGGAAGATGTGACTATCAGGAATGCGGAAAGAGCGTCTCCGAACGTTCATACTTGCTTGTCTATTGAGCTTATCCCTAGGACATCGCTCGATCACTAAAGAAAGTATCTGTACGCCTATTACACGTAAGAGAAGCTCGACTAGTGCTATTGCAAGACGCACCTTTGGTCCGCAGGTGATCTTCTTCCGACGTCAAGTACTCCCCCAAAGCCTTGACAATATCGAGAAAAGTGACGCTGCCTGACGAGATGCCTGAAGAGACATCCGACAATCGTGATCTTCTGGCGGACGAGGCCTGTCAGGTACACACCTTCGACGAGCTTGTCCACTTCAGCATCCTTTTCGGACGCTACCCAGGAGCGAACACTGCGCTCTACGACATCCATCTTGATCGAGTCTCGCTAGAGTAATGAAATTTTGGATGAATTGAACGCGAGTCAAGGATGAAACGACAGCTGATATGATTAGATTTGCCAATCGGACATCGTGGAACACGTACACGTCTGCTAGTTTTCTCGTTCCGCTCGAGCGAGTCAACGCTCGTTCAATGCTCCCGACAGCGCTAACGCAAGCTTGGCGCTGTTGCCAACGGCGACAATACCTCAAGGCTTACTTTACTACTTCTTCAATTCCTTGGTCAGATAGACCACCTCGTAAAATTGACAATCAAAAGTTCAACTTCAATCCAGAAGTTCCGTTCTCTGCAGATGTTCCCCAGGAATACCTATCCTATCCACTTGTCACTTCCAATGACTTGGCCAAGTCTTTTACCGCCCCACCGACACGGGTCCGTATGCTCGTGCGCGACTTTATCGAAGACGCGCTATACAATCCGCACTATGGCTATTTCTCTAAGCAAGCTACCATCTTTACGGCGCCTGGAGAGGAAAACGAGGGGTTCGACTTCAGCGGCTTCAAAGACACTACACAGTTTGAGGCAGCTGTCGCGCGCCGCTATGTAGAATGTGGCAGCTTGTCCGCCTCAGATGGCCCTGGCAGGCAAATTTGGCACACACCCACCGAGTTATTCAAGGTGTGTGTGTACTCTCATTGTCCTTTCAATTCTTAAAGTCGATCTAGCCATGGTACGGTCAAGCCATTGCTCAATGTCTCGTGTCCGAATATCTCCTGAAATACTTCCCTTACGAAGACTTCAAGATTTATGAGCTTGGAGCTGGGAACGGTACCCTGGCGATGAACGTCCTCGATCATCTTCGTGCACACTATCCCGAAGTCTATGATCGCACAGTCTACACCATCATCGAGATTAGTGCCCCCCTCGCGAAGGCTCAGCGGACCCGCTTACGTCGCGCAGGCCATGGGCAGCGCACAGTGAGCGTTGAGCATCGAAGTGTCTTTTCCTGGACCAAGACAGAACACGCACCATGTTATATCCTCGCTGCTGAAGTCGTGGACAATTTCGCTCATGATCTCGTGCGATACGACACTCGTACCTTGGAGCCATTCCAGGGCTTAGTTGCCATCGATGCGGAGGGCGAATTCGTGCCGTATTACACAAGAATCACTGACCCCCTTATTGCATCCTTCCTCTCTCTCCGTCAACGCATAAAGCGTCAACCCCCTTTACCATGGTACCTTCGTACTTCCCCGTTGAGAAGAGTATACGCGACCCTTCCCTTTGCACCGAACCTGTCGCCTCCGGAATACATACCTACGCGCCAGCTCTCTCTCCTTCGTCTGCTCCGCGCACATTTTCCGTGTCATCGTCTACTTCTCACGGATTTCTCCTCTCTGCCTGATGCGGTGCCAGGTGCAAATGGACCCGTTGTACAGACGAGCGTGCGCGGGACAATGGTACCCTGTAAAACGATTTTCGTTCGCCAGGGTTACTTTGACATCTTATTCCCTACCGCATTCGAGCAGCTGCGAGACATGTATGAATGTGTCCTCGAACAGCCAGTTGGTGCCAGCGATGACCCCTTTGATCTGAAGCACGCACGTCTGTCACCTTTCGTCTCCAATACGTCCCCCCTTTCACTTGACTCAAATTTCTTCTCTCCGTCATCCCGTCGCTCGCCGCTTGACGGTGTCAAGTCCGCGAGTGGACTGCCTGTAGGAGAAAGAAGGAGTAACGTTTTCAGCCACGCAGAATTCATGGAGACTTATGGCGACCTAGGCAAGACACGACTCAAGAATGGGGAGAATCCCATGCTGGCATTTTACAAAAATGTCCAATTCTTATTTTGACGATGGCAGATTTGTAAATGTTTCTGGTCATGTTCGAGGTCCACCCTTCGGGTTATTTGCCTCAACGTTAATGAGAACATTGTTTTCCAGAGGCCAATACGGGCCTGAATCAACCATGGCGCTTTACTGAGCAGGTGACTACGGTTGCGACGATAAGGCACAACGCCCTTGGAAATCAGTACCTTTGACCGACTTGCAAGTCAAGCGATTGATCAATAATCCAATCTTTTTCAAATCCAGACATAAAATGGCTCGCAATATCCAACATATATTTGGCAAGGTCGAGCTCGAATCAGTGTCATAGTCAAGATATAAAAATGCAGAACGCTACGTTGCATTCAGTGGCCTTTCGGTCGCGGGCTTTACTGAGGATGCCTACCCAATGTGCTATGATGTGGGCACTCAGACACCACTTTTCCATACCGCAAGAAGCGTCGCTACTTTGCAATAGCTTTCACACTTGTCTCCATTAACTAACGCACGCACATATGTACGTGCATCTTTGTCAACGGTGCATGCTCATCAATGACACGGAAGTGTCTTCATATTGTACTGCCAGGAGAAAGGACTCGCGGATAAGACAAACACGCGTAACTTGGCAATATCAAACAAGTTGCAATACTATGTGCGATCGGATCCGTAGGTAGCAACAGTGACAGTCTACAACAATCTAATAGGGAAACGAGTTTATAAGCCCCATAATTATGCGACCTCATCTAACCCATTTTGCGCAGTATATACATGTAATAATGGAAGGATTCCCCGAGCTCTTTTATTTCTAGTCTTGTTCCAGAAGAATGAGGACCCGTAAGAAACCTTCGGCGAAAGTGAGGTTGACCGAACGTGATGTAGAGAAAGGTGCCAGGCGGCCGGAGAACCCTGGAAAGAGACGGGTAAACTTTTTGACCATGGGAGATATCAGGGAGATTGAAGTGCACCTGAGTACTTCGGATACCTCTGCAGTACAGTCCTTGATGATATCTTCCGGAGGATCCTGCCAGTGCCACACGCTCAGAGTCTGACACTCAACACATCATCGGGCATGCACACAGACCCAAACATTGGTAGAGGACGTCATCATCGCATCCATGGTTCCTTTGTGAGATATGTTCATACCAGGCTAGAAGAAATCCTATGCAGAAATTACACTACCTTTATCGATTGCGATGTCGAAAGAAGCATCTTCAAAGGACAGAGCACGAACATCCATCTCGTGCCCTGTGACAATGCCATGGGTACAGAATCAAGGTATACTGCACACCAGTAGCAATACGTACATTCCATATCCGGTCGCAACTCTGCATGACGGGCTCGCATCTGTTCGATGACGACCGCCGAATACTGCGAAAACGGTGAGAATGGAGACAAGGCTTGAGTGGTGTCAAAAGTGACCGACGTCAACGTTGACAATGTTTCTGTAACCATCATCCCACATCTAGTCCAGCCATGGGTCAAGGTCGCAAGCCTGCGAGTGCATTTTTTGGACCTACATCTTCCGAAAACGTTGAGTTGCCGCATCCGAGCATCAATATCCTGGCCATCTTGTCAGGTATGAAGAGATGTATATGGGTAGCAAGATCTGCATATGATTTGAACCAGTCAAAAGAGGCATTTGGATCTTCTCTATCGGCCACATGCTGATCAGGCTAGGATTCTGTCAGGAATATAAGGACACACTGGGTGTATCTTGAATTCCTACTCGATCGGATGATCGGGACGTAGTCAACGGAAGAGAGCTCTGTGGCTCACCAATATTCTTTAGTGCCATATTCCTTGTTTTGCTGGGGGAGTGACATGATAATGTACCACACCTAGATGGTAGTTAGTAGGTGACTAATATAGTGTAACGTAATGCAAATGTGATCTCACGGGGGCCCCCGCGTTGCAGTTCTCAGTGCAACAACGTTGACCAACCACTTCGAAACTTGTATCTGTAAGCCTACCTGAATATCCAGTTATACCATGGCAAGCTTATTTCGACTCGACCGTACTCCAGAACTGACATGCCAGTTCCACAGTCTGCCATCCCAGCGTACTCGGTCGGGGTCTTGTGCATCACGGGCGGATTCACGGGCTATCTTCGGACACGTTCTCTCCCCTCCCTCATAGCTGGAATTGGGTAGGTTCATGTGCTTGCATAAATTCCACTAATCACCATGTCTCTCTAGTGTCGGTGCGCTGTACATTTGGAGTGCAGAGCAAATCAAGAAGGGTGCACCTAATGGAATCGAGGGCGCGCTTGGTGAGGCTCTCTACCTGGCACTACCAATTCCGTTTTATTAATTCTCGGTGTTGTCGAATAGGCGCCTCTGCCCTTTTGTTGTTGTCCTCACTTCCCCGCGTGACCAAAGGGCCTGTTCCCATCGTCCTGGCTCTGACCAGCGCTGGTGCCGGTACCTACTATGGGAAAACTCTTTATGACCTGCGAACACACGCTTGAACCGATCCTCGTAAAGGTCTTCAAGGGCTACGTTATTTCGTGTTGTGTCCTCGTTGAATTGTCTCCTATCACTCCCCTGTTAATGAAAAACTCCGTAACTCACTGCCAGCTTGAAGAATGCCAGTGATTGCGGCTGCTCTCTCCGCCTCATGTAAAGATGTACATCTTGGACAAACTCCAAACTTTTTTTCAGTGACCCTTGGTATGCATATCATGGTAAAAGACAAACGGTGATAGCTGCCAAGCCATCAACTCTGACTACCATCAAATAACACCCCAGCCTCGGTGTGGCAACCAATTAGGGAACAGGAGGCGTACGTTCAATGGCAGAGTTACGAAATGAGGACTTGTCCTGTATCGAGTCTGCATCAAGCACGCTAAATCAACCAGATAAGAGTATTGGCAAGTAGGAGAACAAGTACCGTTGTTTGATTTATACTCCATTATTGTAGAAGCAGGTAGGTTGAGGACCGAACGTATCGTATCCCTTATCCAATGGATCGTCATGAGTGATGGTGCACCCATGTGCGAGAGACAAGCGACCCACCTGATCTTTTCACGTACTTTGATATCCGCCTCGACACGATTCCAGACAGACACGATATCCTCACTCTGTCGTACGCTGATTGTGCACCCACAGATCTCTGGCCACTCCTCGCCCTCATCATCCTCGTTGAGATTACCGTCGCCATCCACCTTGAGACGACCCTTTCCGCATTCGTCAAACATGTCACCCACGACGCCACAGACGAGATCCTCCCATACACGTTCCGCCACACCCTTTCTTAGACGGATAATCCATTTTCCACCAGCGCGGTTGAGGGGATCTTCCCAGACAGGGCGGCGCACGCCGGCGTGGAATAAAAGGTAGTCGGTTGTAGGGACGAGGGAAGATGGCGAAGAAAGGTGAGTGTGCAAAGACCAAAAGGATTCGACCTAGAAGGGAGGATTGAGGGAGATGGAAGCAGAATGATAGACGGACACTGACGGAGGAAAAGGAAGCAATTTTCTTGATCCCTTCCTCGTAATTCGTGATTTTATTTCCTGGGGCACGTTGCTGGCGGAACCAGAAAACCCAACTAGAGATGGATGTGGCGGGGAGAGGAGTAAGCACCGAGATGCAAGAGGGATACGAGCACGAACATACGTGTTCCGGAGAGGGTGTATCGTGCCCGATGAGGGGGATGTGCCCGTGATTTTGGCAAGTGCAGGCTCTGGCTCACGGTTCGCTAGAGAGGTGGAGAAGTGACGGCTTGCGGGGAGACGGGCTCTGGGAGGGTCGCTATGGGTGGTTGCTGTGGTGGTGATGGTGGTGGTGGTAGAGGGAGTGTGATGAAGGGGTGGTGGATTTGGCTGGGAAGTGAAGCGAGTCGAGTGATTCGAGAAATAGCCGGCCATTTGTATAACTGAAGGAATAAAAAGCGAACAAGGATTTGCGATGGACGTCGAGTACAACTACAGTAGAGACAGTTATGTAATCACTGTGATATTAGTTACAGGTCCGGGTTGAGATCCAAGTCCAGGTCAAAGACCGTCTGCGTTTGTGTCCGTACTTCGTGTCGGTACGGGTTGACACCAGGGCGGTCGCGCGTCGCTTGTGTTGGTTTTGGCGATGGTGAGCGGGCTGCACGAAAATATGTATTACCCAGGTCGATCACTATCAGTATGTCACAAAAGTGCTCACGTTTCACGCTGTGGCTCTCCCCGAGTCCTCCGAGCGGCTTTTCGACATTCAGTCTGCCCCTCCTCATCTTTTCTTCGTTAGGGAACGGCGGGAAGAACAGCGGGACAGGTGCACCGTGCACCGCGTTCGGGTCGGGCATGTTCGGAGGGGCAGACGTGAATGCACTGAGTGATTGCGCGTACGCGAGCAGTTCGGGGTAAGGAATCGACGCTATAGATCATGTATCCAGACGAAGTCAACATAAAGAGTAGTATACGCTCACCTTCTTTGGCCTTTCGTATCCCTTCAATTCTCTCGTCACCCTCCTTGACCACAGCTTCTAGTTCCCTCTTCCCTTGCTCGATACGCTCGACAATCCAGCGCCATCTTGTTTCAAGCACACCAATCTCTGCGATGAGTTCCTCGATCCGTTTCTGTCGTCTCTGGTGCGAGGCTGTTTCTGCTAGCGCGTGCGCGAGAGATGCTTCAACGCTATGGAATGCGGAGATG
Source organism: Boletus bicoloroides (assembly GCA_038090895.1). Lineage (NCBI taxonomy): Eukaryota > Fungi > Basidiomycota > Agaricomycetes > Boletales > Boletaceae > Boletus > Boletus bicoloroides. Next base: position 14,766 of record JBBPNM010000005.1, read on the forward strand.
GGTGGTGGAGCGATGTTGGGCCTTGCATGTGGATGAGGAGACGACAATGACTGGAAGAGGGTGTTGGAAAGTGTGGTGACCGTAGCGAGTGGTGTTGTGAGCGCATCTGTCATGGACATGGTTGACGAGGCCATCTAGTGGCGATGCACCCTTGGAATCAATTCCTAGTAGTATATAAGGGATATCTGTAGTCTACAAAACGAAAAAGAATAGATGCACTGGTACTGATCACTTCCTCATCGTGCCATTATGGCTCGCGTCTTCATCCCCGCCTCCGTGATAGCCTTTTCAAAGGCCCTCATGTGCTCGTCTACCACCACCCGTCCATCCTTCCGTCCAATGCTCTCGGTCTCCCACTTCTCAATCTTCAGCCGACTCCTTTCCGCACCTTCCGTTTCGATCTTCCACTTGGCAAGCTGGTTCTTTACAGAACGAATCTTGCGCCCTGCATCCGCCGTAGCTGCGCTATTCACCTGAGACTGCTCAGATATGATCGTGAGCGACGCGAGAAAGGACGCCGTATGGGACCGCATATGGGTCATTGATGGGAGCGCGACGCTGAGCGTGGATATAGATGACTGGGGCTGTTGAGATGCGCCGCTCAAAGGTTTTGACGAGGATAGTGACGTAGAAGATGGTGTCGTAGATGTGTGTGCGGGCGTGAAAAAGTGTTTTTGGGGAGATGAGGGTAATGAGGGGGCATATAACGACTCTCCTTCCACCATCTCCTCCTCCTCTGCGACGGACTCGAGTTTGAACGACTCCGGGGGTTGTCGCTCTGGTTCGTTGTCCGAGACGGACACCTCAAGGGGATCAAGATCACCAAGCACATCCATACCTCCGACTTCAGTGGCGATACGCTTCAGGTCGCGGTCATGTGAGATAAGTTCGCGCACTTGCCCCTCGCGATCGCGTACGGCATCGTTGAGTCCACTGATCATATCGGTTGTGAGGTTCTCGAGTGTGAAGGTCGTGTCAATTGCTCGGAGGTGGTCAAGGAACCTATCCGTCGAGGCAAGGTTCTGTGCAAGGACTTCTATGGCATCCTGAGCCAGCGCAGCGCGCCGGATCGCGTCATCATCTTCGTCATCGCTAGTGTCGCCCACATCGCTTTGGTCGCGAGTGCCACTGTCATCTTGACCGCGCAACTCGTCGTCCACCACACTGCTGAGCTCGGCTGCTAGACTGCCCCCCGGCGTGCTTTCGCCCAGCTCGTCCGCCAAGCTAGCGCTTCCGTCGAGGGCATCTCCATGAGCATCATCCGCATTGGCGTCCCCGTTGCTATGTCTAGCAAGAGGGTCGTCGTCGATGCCTTCGGCACCTTCATCGTATTCGATACCGAATTCTTCAGCCAATAGCCTGGACGTGCCTCCAGCAGGGTCGGGCATCAACGCGACTGCAAGTTCATGGGCCAAAGAATGTGCACCGGAAGGGACTGCGATACCCTGATCAAGTGTGGATAGAGGGGTGGAATGGGCGAGGACAGAGTTGGAGGATGCGGAAGGGTGGCGAGATGATTTGCGGGGAGAGCTGGAAGAATGTCTAGTGTGCATTTTAGAATGGGCAGGCGACTGCAGTCGTTGTGGATACGATGTGGTGACGAGACGAATGTGCCAGCGTCTTGTTGCCACGCTAACCGTTCGTTCCGGTGGAGGTTGTGCGTATTGTTCCAGGAAATGACTCGGAATGACCATTATATAACGCGTACTAGCTAACTTGCAAAAAGTAAATGTACGGGGGGTATCGTGGACATCTGCCCTCAATGTGTCGAGTCATCTTGATCTCGCCTTGCCCATCCACTTCGACAAGGCGTCCCCAAAAATACCTATACTTCTGGCTTTCCTCCGTCGCTCTTCTGCTGCCTTTGCCTTTGCGTCATCAAACTGACGCTCCCAGGCTACGAGCTGACGTCGAAAACCAATGTTAGGCGAAACTATGCCGCGTTTCGACTGTACGTGCGCAATCGCTTCCCTCGCTCGCATCGGCGTTGTGGCAACCAAGTAGGCACAAACGAGGGTAGCAGATCGCGAGATGCCTTGCAAGCAGTGGACCTACTCACGCATCTTCGAATCGACACAGAGCGCCAAACGAGACATGTCCACTCACGAGCACCTTGTTTTTCTCATCCGCATCCAGCGCATCTTGAATAAACTTGACGACGTTGTCAAACCATTGAGTAATGTCTGTGTTCACGTCGTCGTGAATCGGGACGTGCATGACCGTCACGTTATCTCCGAAATCCCTGCGCACATCTACCTCGACGGCCGAGACGATGTGCGTAACGCCGAGTCGTTCTAGGTTGCCTGCTGCTGCTCGGGCCGTGTAGAGATCCGAGAGGTACAGACGAGGGGTGATGGTGGTCACAACGCGGCCGTGGGTGTCATCTGTGTTTTTCATAGGACGCCGATTCGTCGTCTTTTGGGTGAGGGAGTGCTGCCAGCTGGATGCTGGGAAGGAGATCATGGCGCGGCGGTGGGGACTCGGACCCTGGCTTCATCTATATACATTTCCATTTCTCTCTGGTGCCTCGCCTAGCCTGGACGCCCCAGGCTCAAAGCACAGCCACCTATCCAGTGCATAAACAACTGTCAACAACCCGCTCAGGTCATCCGAATCCGCTGACCAACAAACAGGTTTGACCGCATACAGCCATGTCTAAACATCATCCCGGTGAGTACTCTGCCGACTCTTATCGTATCTGTTAGCTCACAACTAGATATAGATCTAATCATGTGCAGGCGTCAGCCTGGAATTGGTGAGCAATCTCGCTTAAAATGCCTTGTGTTGATACTGACTGGCACACTCCGCCCAGCTATCGGACGTTTGTGTGAAAAATGCGATGGTAAATGGTGAGCATCACATCACATCACATCACGTCCCGCTCATTTGCTAACACTGTTATAGCCCGGTTTGCGACTCTTATGTTCGCCCTGAGACCCTCGTCCGTATATGCGATGAGTGTAACTTTGGTACCTATGGCGGTAGATGTATCATCTGCGGTTCTCCAGGTACTGTTCACTACATCTTTCATACCTCGTACTAATCTATTCAGGTATCTCGGACGCGTATTACTGTGCAGAGTGCACAAGACTCGAAAAAGATCGCGATGGGTGCCCGAAGATCGTGAATCTTGGCGCAAGCAGGACGGACTTGTTCTACGAGAGGAGAAGACTTGGTTCGTTCTTTCGTTTCGGATCAGGGCACTCATTAATGTCAAACAGGATTTAAAAAGAGCTGAATCTACAGTTGCAAAATATTGTAGCGGATCAGATTTTTTCTGTGTCGAGGAAGGTTTATTTCAGACACATCGATTCAGCAGGTACGGCGCGGACTCTTCATGTAGACTAGCATCTAGACTGGTGACCAGTCGTCTAAAACGAGTGCGTTCCGATTCAACAACCAAATACATATTCCTAATTTCTCGAATGTCACAATGTTTTGCAATTGGTACAGTACCTGTGGTCTACGAAATCTTCCCGAAAGCAATGTAAATCCAGCCAATATCATGTTGGAGAATCGTGGTATATATGTTCTAGTCTGTTGAACCGTGCTACCGGTAGACAGGGAAGGAAATGATTGGTGCTGGATTTTCCAAGTTCGCAAACTGTCTGTAGCATATGTTAGTATACCTTCTCTGTCTAGGCAGTCTGGACTTACCGAAATTGCGGCATATCAACCTATGAGAGTTCGATTGTCAGCACAAGTTCCAATCCGAACAACTGGTCGATCTTACTGGTGCCTTGAAGACCACAAACAAGTGTGTTCCATCATGTGTATCAACAGCCTCACAGTCCCCACACAAATCCTTTGCGCAATATGCGCATCGGAACCAGGCACCACGAATGCGCTCCAGACAGCGGTCGCAAAGTGCCGTCGAATGAACAAGAAAGGATAGGTATTCTGTGTAGATAGTGAGAAAGCAAGGCCCTGCAAAGTGACTTTTCTCGCGAACCTTTCGGATCTGCGTGGGCAGCAAGGCCACCCACGGGCCCCGCGGGGACTTTGTATCTATAAAAAAGGTGCTCACATTTCCCAATGCTTACAAAAAAAAAAGAGGAACATACAGTTTAGGCAAAAACCCAGAGGGGGACTGAAGCGGTCGATCAACTGGGCGAGCAAGTTTGAAGAACGAGTGCATAGGATCGTGAAGTATATAGGAGCGCTCCTCGCAAGAAGCACACTTGTTTGCTACAGTCAGCTGCGATTTTGCACCATGCGACGAGACACACGGACCAAGCTGAACGGGTTAGGCGACGAGGGGCATGTTGCACATTGATACCTCGTTCCAAAAATGGTCTGTCAACGGTGTTCATTTGTGAGGCGATTTGTCTTGGTTTCATGGTTTGTGGACGAACCTCATGGCAACCATCGCAAATTATACGATGGTCTTCTGGTGGATCATCTTGCGCGACGCGCTGCATGCGAGAACCTACTACAGTTTGCGCGTAGGAAGAATAGACTGAAGAGGGTTTCGAGTGGGTTGCGGTGAGAACATGTGCAGCATCCCGACCAGTCCAAAGATGGATGGCGCGGCGTGAAGCAGTCTGAACCTCCTGAGTTTCAAGTGGGTAGGGAATCTATTGGATATCAGATGGACGAATGGTCTCGAGAGATTATGAGCTAGACAGACCTTTATCATGATGTGGGAAGATAAGTGCCCTCCATCGGATGAATCTAGGTTCCCGGGAAGTCCTGCGGATTCGCAGTTAGAGCAGATGTCAACAGAATCACAGATTGCACAATGAAAACGGGCGCCTAGAATGTCCTGGAGGCAACTGCGGGGATAAAAATCAGCAAATACAAAGATATATCAGGATAGGTACATACTGCGCGCACTTGACACCTGGGTGCTTCATGGCTGCGGAGAGTCATGTATTTTATATACGAGAAAACACTGGATATATGCGTACATTGCTCTTCGTTAACATCTTGCATCGTCACTATAGTGGGTAGATATTCGGGTTCACTCGACCTTGCGGGTTTCTCCATCACAAGCAAGAAAGCATGGGCAGGATGTATGTCATGAACTTGGCTGGAAACACAGGACCAATTGGTGAGTAATTCATAAATAACAAGAAAAATCGAAGAACCTATAACAGGCACGACAAAGGTTAAATTTCTTGCAAGATGTACATTTGTAGCGCCTCCCAATAATTATGGTATTGCAAGTTGAACATTTACATGTCAGCATATCTTCCTGTTCTAAAATGGACTCCCCTCATCGTTAACGGGACAAACACTCGTAATTGGAGGTCTAGTAACGCACCGACATCATCCCAACCTTGGTGTCCCCATACTTTCTCGAAATACGCATGGCGAAGTTGTCCTTTTTGCCGGGGCGCAGAACGTATCCACAACGACATGGCATCCTCGGTAGGTTCTGGACCAATACTGCCCACCCGTTCAGTACTGATACAAAGGGCGTGGTAAATGCCCGCGGCTTCTATGCATCCGGAACAAAGTTCGTAGCCCATATTCTCGGACTCGGACGGAGAACCAGATGCTCGAGAGTTATACAATGTCGGGCTCGAGGATGGGAGACCAGGCAGAGGTTTGTTGTTAGAATGTTCATTACGGGTAGGTGGAGAGCTGCTCCATATCGTTGATGAGGGAGATATAAAGGAAGAAAGCTGGATGGTCTGATGTGCAGAGGGTGGGTAAGAATGTACGCCATCTGAGCCCCTCTCTTTCCCCTTGCCAATGTCAAGACTCGATTCGCTTGCTACGAGTGAGTTGCATACTGGTTCCTTTTCCCCGCACATCGCGCATACATAGCGAATGGCATCTAGCAATACCCCGCACTCGGAGCACGTCGTGAGCGTGCCAGGTGGAGGTGCGACTGGTGGGAGGAATTGAAGGACTTCCGAACGGATATCGGGAGGGATGGTGAAAGGAATCTTCTCCGAACTAGAAGTGGATGTAGCGGAACTTCTAGCAAGATCTTCATCGTGGACTTTCTGCTGCGAAGCAAGCCAGCTGAGTTGCATGCTATTTGGCCGCACATGCCCGGATGACGAACTCGCGGACGGCTCATTCTCATCCTTGATACTATACCCGTCCTCGTATCCTGAATCATGCGTAGAAGCGCTCCCGCCGGTGTAAGAGTAATAATACTTTCCCCGTGGATCCCGTTGTAGTGCAAGGTCGCCGTCTATGTTCTCCTGCGAATGCTGTTCCTCCGATATGGATACGGATCGAGAATCGGATTCTGACGGCTCAGGTGTAGCGCCCAGCATGGCCTTGATGGTGCGTGCGTTCTGATCTCGGAGCCATGCTGCTCCTCTGTCTCGCGCTGACAACGAGAGAACGCGTTCGAAAGGCGAAGCGGTATGGGAACGATCGTCTTCCACTTCGCCAGTTGACCCCACTTCTGGCCAGCTAAGTTCTCCGTTGCTCTTGTTTCTCCCCTTGTACTCCTCTAAGCTTGCCAGACTCGATGTATCACTCAAGCTGGGGCCATCGTAGTCCACCGTTATATGAACTCGTAGAGTGATGCGTCGTTTGCTACCAAAACTCCTCCCCGAGAGTATAGATGCCGCAGAAGACAAAGGTGGATCATCAGAGCCAGCCTGGAAATATTGGATGGCCTCCGTGAGATCCGATTCCGTTGAGATGTCGGTGACTTCGCCATCATCATCCTTGTACGAGATCACGTAGGGGGTAGCATAAAGGGAGAAGCACTGCTCGATCTACGCAATATCAATATGTACAACGACTTCCTTAGCTTATAGGCATCGATAACTTGACATTGAACATACCTTGTTCTTCAAGAGATCGTAAGAACAATTCTTGGCCGATGCGAAGCTAATGTGCTTGTTCCACCGGTCAAACGTACACTTTACGACAAGTGCTCGGTCCGGACGCACATACATGCTTCGGTGTGCAAATAATTGGAGTATTTCAAGGGTCTCCTAGTACCCTGGTTAGTGACACCGGCGCCCACGGCGGGTGCACGTTCCGCAGCCAGACGTTTAGCGTAATTACTAATTGTAGATGCGTAAGCTGACTCATTCTAGATCACCGCCACAATACACACACTGCCAACATATTTTGTTCATTATTTATCTCGGCGACAGGAAATATTGCAAAGAATGGATGCGTAAAAAAGTCAGTTCAATGGGGCACAATATTAATTAAGACAAGTGGAAGCTACCAACTCCTTCCTTCATCGCTGTACGCAACTTCTCTCTCATTACTTTCTTCGAACTGTATTCCGGAAGCTTCAGATAGTTGACGCAGGTCATGACACTAGGTAGATAATCATCTGCAGTGAGGGGGGCTTCGTGTGGTTTCCGAACGACAGTGAGTGGCGGATTGAGGCCCCGGAAACCTATTGGAATTTAGCAATCAGGTCAACCTGGCTGGCGACTGCAGGAAGAGACTAACCTCCGATAGGCAACTTGGGACTCCCGGTAATAAATTGCAAGAAATCACGTCGCGTGGTCACGTCAAATTCAGACATCAGCTCAACCAAGTCGCGAATTGAACGACTATCCCCGTTAAACCCATGGTCAGCCTTGATGGCTTCGTTGAGAGCTACAATATCCTGTCAATGCTGTAGCTAGTTGAGATAGTACAAAACGCACTTTCAATGCTCCAATCCTCATCGGAGTTACCAAAGAGCATCACGAGCTCATCCGCAGAGAACGCTTGCAGATCAGCGATGGGAAAGACTTTTGAGAACCCTTCCCTGAAGGCCCTAGCCTGTGGCCGAGCTCCCGTCCCGATTATGGCGTCTAAAACTTCGCGGATATATTGCTCCGCGTTATCAGAAGTCACGGTAATGTCACGACCACCAGGCTGTTCATTGGAAGTAGGTTAGAAGGAGCCGTCTCAAGGAGATCCACAGATCACATACTCTTAGCTCAATGTCGTAACCTGGCAACGTGAAATCAAGAGCGAGATCCTCAACGTTGACAATATCCATTAGTGCTACTTTGCGAAAGAGCTGCCCAATGGAGATGAGGACGCAAGTATGTAGTATATAAACGTCGAGAAACTAACCTTCTCTGCTTGTCCTTTGAAGGACGCATAGTTCTGTAGTTTGGCGAGAGAATTCGCAAGGTCATTATCAACCAACTGGAATACTGTGAGTGAGATCATCGGGTCAGCAAATGACTACGCACCCTGAGCGAATCAATGGTCAACGGAACATCTTCCCCAAGAACGAGCTTAATGAAGATCTTGTTGAGAGAAAGATCGATGATTCTAGAGTCTAACATCGCTTTGGCTACATACTGCCCGACCACTCGAAGAATATGAGTCCGTTTCCTTGAAAGAGTGAGTCAAGAGGATAATTGATGCGAGATTAGTAACATACTGTCCGCCATCATTCGCGATGTCGTCGGGGCTAATGGGTGCCGGATAAAGCCCAGAAGGATGATGGACATAGAATCCAGGAGAACCCGCATCCGCATCACGCCAGATCTTCAAGTCTCTGCGCGCAAATTCCTTGGAAACAAGCGAGTAAAACTCCAAGGTTGGACCGAGACCGGTACCAACTTCTTCGAAGTATTCTACCTCCAAGATTGAAGAAGACGACCCATAAAGTTCAAACACTTTCACTGCAGACTCGAGAATATGCTTGCGTGATATGCGAACTTTCTGGCGCTGGAGTCGACCAAGGAACCCAATTCCATCGTCACGGCGTGAGGTATCCTGTCCTCGGTTCTGTTGACTTTGCCACTTGAGAATAAGGCGTGCATAGCCGAATGATGTAGATTGCAAGTAATTGTAGCGAGTAGCAAACGGGAAGAGAAAAGGGAAGTTTTGGGGAAGGTCAATTGCCCAGTCGGGCAAACAGGAACTGAATATAACATCAAGCATTTATCATCAATATTAAAGAAAAACAAACCTCGCAACAATCATTGGCTCTTCTAGTTGTCGGGTGAGCTTGGCTGTCAGCTTGTTGTTGATAAATGCAGACTCTGGTAAGGCATGACGTTCGAGAGGCCTTGTAGGACGTTCAGCTTCTACCGCGTTGAGCTTGTGGAGGACCCGAAGGAGACGTAGTATCTTAGCATGGGGAGCGTCATCGGGCAGCGAAGAAAGGGTGGGGCTGGGTGATCGGATCCTTGCAACCGCTTCGCTTCGCACTGGGGGACAGCCTATTAGCAAATCCTGGCCAGGACGCCACAGAGGGGTCTTACACTCTTGGCTGGGTGGTGGTCCGCTAACTTTCTTAAACTTGACTGTGTATACTCCTTGCCACATAGCACTTGATGGCAGCGCGCCTACCTTCTTCCTCATCTCATGCTGATGGATTGCGCCGTATATAGTCAAATCCAGTGGAAGTAAGTGATCGTCCATCCAGAATTCAAGATGCCAATCAGTAGGTTTCGCCTTGAGGGCTGCAGCGTAGGAAGATTTCTGGACATTCCCTTGCTGAATCAATGCCATGGGTAGAACACCTCCTTTCGAGGAATTGGATGTTGCTATGCGTGTGCCATCCGGCGTTTGTGCTTCGATTCTGCCATCATCTATAACATACCATGTAAATATAACTCTGATAGCAAGTCCTGCGACACACCTTCGGCGACTGATAACGTCACGGTCTTGTCAGCTGCTAGGTCTCCGTCCTCATCCTCTTCGAAAACCTGCATGTCTTAGCGTCAGAATAGTTCACCACAGGGGGAGTCGAACCTGACCTCTGCGTCAACTTCATCATCCGTGAGTTCACTGGCAAGTCCGCTCTCTTGAACCAAATGATCTTCCCGCCTTGACATACTGTCCAAAGCTGAGGGTGAGCTGGTCGCAGCAGGGGAAGTATTATCAGAAATAGCCTCAGATAAACCTGAAGTTCCATTCTTCACGCTGAGGCGTTGGCTACGTCTCCGGCGAACTTCATTCGGTGGTGGAGGGGCATCAGACGATGACAAGGGAGGGTGAACTGCAGGTGCTATCGTGGCTTGACTTGCTTCGTGATCAGGTGGTATCCGGGAGGTAGTCCCTGGACCAAACCCAGATGCAGCCAATGTTGCAAGCATGTTAGACGTGCGTCCACTGGACATCAATCCAGCAACGCGGGGGCGAAGGTAGTCATTGAGGGCCTGGAATGTTGCGATTGCGTGTATCGATACAACCATGTTCTGCAGATTTCGTGGAATATCTGAGTCATCGCCAGCAACCAAACGAAGCCGTAACTGGCGAGCGAGCAAGGATGGAGAACTTCGTTTCGAGTCTGGGGAAGCTAAGTTAGTTGTCGACTATGCTCGCAACAAAGAACATTACCGTCACTGCCTTGTGCGATAGTGATCACCTCAAAGTTCTCCATCCTCGTCAGGCTTTCTTGCAGCTTCTTGACCAGAATAGCAAGGGGAGATTGATTCAAATTTCCAACTCTGGAGGACCGGGTGAATATCTCAAACAGAATCTCCTGGCGGCGCTTGATTGGAACTACATAATTTTAGTACGCATGACCTGGACGCTTGAAAGACGACTAACCTAAGCCTTTCTCTGTGGAAAACCGAAGAAGTCCCTCGACCGCACCGCTCCGGAGCAGTTCAAAACTGGAAACCGAACTCTCTGAGGCAAAGTGGTCCGCAAACTCTCTCAAAGTGGAAATTATTGCTTGCTCAGATACGTCTGGTACAGAGAGCTTTTTGACCAAGCGCTGAAGATCGTCGAATGAGTCATCGCTGTTACTGCCGCCATCGTCTTGGCCAAGTGAGTACTTGAAGCGCATGACACGAGCGCGCAATGTAATCGCATCTTCTGGCTCTAGAGAGAATATGTGATGCTTTTTGTGTGCAGATATTGCAGAGGAAGCGTAGATGGCGACATCTCCCGTAAGAGAAAGGTCTGGCGCATCCTTATCTTTTTGCTTTGTCGTAGAGAGTGCTCTAGAAGCAAGAACTTCGATTTCATGGAAAACACCCTCCCTCCGTAAGGCTGGCCTATATTCAGAAGGAAGCTTTTGCAAAAGAAGGTCAACAAGCTGCAAAGCTCCGATAATCAGCGATGGATGATCTTTCGATGATAGGATGGACGACGCGAAGCTGGCAACTGGGACCAACTAAGGAGGAAGTTAGAGGGGATAGCAGAAAGATGTGTGAAAGTACTGACGTGTAGGGCAGTCTTAAGTTCGATTCCTTCTGAAAAGCCCACAGCCTTTAACAAACCCGTGAGTGTCTTGACACGGATCGGTGTGATTACGCTCGCGGCATAGACATCAATGAAAATGGGAACCATCAACTGCATAAAACGTCCAACGACCTCTGGCTTGGAACGTAGCAGTTCTGTTCTGTCCGATAGAGGTTCTAGACCGGAAATAAGAGGCATCGCCTCATCGCCATCCTGAGCCTGAGCATCTGATTCTTGAGTGGAATCGTGGTTCCCGGTAAGGTTCTGTTGCGTATCAGGGGTCATGGCTGAATCGGTAAAGGAGTGAGAGGCTGCGGTAGCAGCCTGTCGGGCAGCAGCGCGATCGGCTTTAGCCCTGGTTTTGACCATCCGTGCCAAAGCCTTGTCGGTGTAACCCTTGTGATCAAAAACGCCATCTAGAAGCATGTAAGTTCCCTTCCTGCAGAGACATGGAAGCTATCTACCTTTCGGGAGTGGAGGCATGAGTTCAGATATGAGACTGAGCGCCTCTTCTACTTGATCTTTGGAGCGGTGTGCCAGGTTCTCCATTACGGTCATGTGTGTAACATCACCCCCAAGGCCCTGGCCGCCTTCGAGTATCTCGGTAGATGCAGAAGGCAGCACGCCTGTAAGAATCTGATAAAGCGTATCCACGATGTCTGCCTGCAACAAAGCGATAGTAATCCGGGGACTAGCGCGGGCTGCGGTGGCCAGCGCCCTCAGAAGCAGGGTATATGTGTTCGCTGCAATCAAGGGCGATCCTCCTGAGGGCATGAGGAGAAGATTTATGGCACGGATTGCTGTTTCGTCCAAAAGGTTCTCGAGGTTCTCCGTAGATGCACGATGATAGGAGTCGATGATTCGGATAACACAAAGACAAGCAAATTCGACTAGTCTTTGGTCAGAGTACCCCAAACAGTTGCGGATTATCGGCCAGACACCAAGAACCATAGGATAGTGGTCAGAGGAAATATTTCTGCAACAGTTTGCTGCAGCCTGAAGTGCAGTTCTTTGGACGGCAATGGAGAAAAAGTCAAGGTAATTCAGCAAAGCTGCAAGTCCATTTTCACGAACGATGGAGCTAGGGAATTCCTCCGAGATCTTCTCTAGAGTCTGTGAAAACACCATCAGGAATAACAAGATCCACAGAAGAAGAGCAACCTACACTGAGGGTTTGTTCCGCAAGGTCAATATAAGAAATCTCTATCAGCTTGCTGCAGAGAACAGGGATAGCGCCATGATAAACTACGGTATGCGCCACCCCCGGAAGAGCCTCCATGAGATTGGCGAGGCATCTACAAGCAAGCATTTGAGCCTCGAGGTTGTCGTCCCCTTGATGATTTCCCCCAGCACTTATAGCCAAGGCTGCAGCGAGAGCGGCGTCGGGATCGTGATCTTCGTCATCACCTCCATCCTCGTCTTCGTCTTCGTTCACTCCTCGTCCTCCCAAAATTTTAACGAGCTCACGCACGAACTCTTCGACCTGGAATGAGCCAGCCAAGGTATCCTCGGTGGAAATAGAGAGTAGCTCGCTTAACTCCTGTAAAGTCACAAGACGAGTGGTTGGACTGGCGGTGGACTTGATGTTGTTAAGCATGGTCTTGAGACGCCCCGAAAGGGACACCATGTATGACCCAAGATGTCGATAGTCACCGAAAATGGCCATCGCAGCAGTCTCGTCCAGGCCACCAAATCCTCGAGGACCTTCTGTTGGAGACCGCTCCTCATCGTCTCCACCATCGTCAACATCACCTTCGACAGGTAGAGGTTCATCGTCACGATCATCTGCGTCGTCATCGTCATTCGTACAACCATCCCTCCGATCTTCCTGCGAGGGTTCCTCGCACTTGAGCATTTCGGGGTCAGCCATATCGACGTCTTCATCATGATTTCTGGAGGTACTGGCAGTGGCGGCAGTCTTCGCCTTAGTAGCCACTTTGCTTTTGCTTGGAGAAGGTCTAAGGGCATAGTATTAACACATGCCTGTAAGTCGGATAATCACACATACCTAGACTTTTTCGGCATTGGTGCAGATATCGAGGTTGAGGGGCCTGCTCGGGATCTCAAGGAATAGGCAGTAGTTCTGGTGCGTTTTGAAGATGACAATGCGACTGAATTTGCCCCCTCTTCTTCAGAATCAGCTTCAGGCGCAGCACGCTTTTTTCCTTTCCGGTCCTTAGTTGGTTCGTTGATTGTGAGAGGTGAGGTTGTGGCCGATGGGAAAGTGGCTCTCCTTGCCCTTGAACCGCGGCAGATGACGGGCGTCAGACGCAAATGTGTTGGTAAGTTCACAGGATGACACACCTTTTAGAAGTTCGAATGGAATCGTCGGTAGAGTCCTTTGCTTTGCCCTTTCCTGAAGCAACTTCACGGGATCGTTTGTTCTTTGAAGTCGTTGTCTTGAGTGAACGAGTGTTTTCCGGGGGTGCACCCGATTGCTCCACAGTGTCGCTGTCCTTGTCTCTTGCTTGTTCGCGTTCTTTCTCCTTTTGCCTGGAAGCTTTGACCCTAGCACTGAAGCGTAGCGATCTTGATTGAGAAACAGTTGTTGAGGTGGAAGCAGATGGAAACTGGACTGATTCTGATTGGGGTAGCTGGGAGGTACTGGAGCTTGTGGCCTCTTGTTGATGGATAGGTTGGAAGTCCATTTAGAGGATACTCCCAGCCATCGATTCAGAGAGTTCAACAGAAGTTTAAAGGCAAGGTCGCAGTCGAGGAGAAAGAAACAGAAGGGATGTTGCAGAGTGAGCGTGCTACTAATTGAAGAGTAGTATTGCTTCGGCCACTACGTAGGAGAAGGCGTGGGAAACGCTCCAATGCTAGTGGCGTAGTACTAGAACTACTTGGAGTCCATTCTAAACGTCACAAGAATACCAAGATCCGTCAGAACATGAAATGAGTTCGGGATCCTGTTACACCAGCGAGTCCATCAGAACCTCGTCGACACTCTTGACAAATATTTCCACAATCTTCCGAATCTCCTCTGTCGTCGCATTATACGCAGGACCCAATATAAGATGGTCGCCTTTTGACCCATCAATGTTGGCTCCTCCATTCATTCCAATGACAATGAGGCCATTCTTGAGGCAACGTGCTTGGACGAGAATCGCAAACGAATTTCTCTTGAAATCAAGGTTGTTTGCTTCATAGCCCGAGAAATCAAACTCGATGCCCCAAAATGCGCCACGCCCGCGAATGTCGAATGTAAATGGCTTGGCTATTGCTCCTTCTGCCAATAGTCCCTGATGAAGGAGCTTACCCATCAGTTCACCGTTCTGTACGACCGTTGGGAGCAAATCCTCTTCTTCAATGACCCTTTGTACGGCTAGGGATGCCGCACATGCCAATGGATGCGCCTAGAAAAACGTTGAGATCGCCTCATGTTTTAAGGGAAACTCGCACTACCTGATACGTGTGTCCGTGTTTAAGAAGACCTGATCCACCTCGTATACCCCTCGCAACCTTAGGAGACAAGAGTGTTGCTCCGATAGATGCATACCTATTCAACTCTGTTAGATAAATGCCTCAGGCATGCACTTTCACGTACCCTCCACCAAGTCCTTTAGCAATTGCTTGTAGATCAGGGGCTGCCCCGTCACCGACACTCTGCCATGCGTGTAGGGAGCCCATCCCTAGCAATGCAGATTATGACACCACTCACTGCACAAGAGAAATCGACTTACTGCCCATCCCACACATAACTTCATCCAAGATAAACAAGGCCCCGTATTTCTCACAAACAGACTTCATCGCCGCGAAGTAACCCTTTGGTGCACCAACGACACCGGTGGTGGCACCAACAACAGTCTCCGCGGCAACTAGGATTAAACTTAGTACTGTAAGATACACTGAGAATAGAAAGAACTCGCATCCGATTACGGTCTCTGGGCCAAGTTCAATGAATTTGTCTTCTAACTCTTGTCGAAGGCGCTCAACGTACTCCTCTTCTGTTTCGTCTGGTTTTTGGAAGCGCTTCGCATATGCCGGAGAAACATGATGGAAGTGCTCATTGTCGAGGATATCTGCGTAAGGTGCACGCCGAGTGGGGTGGTAAGCGAGCGACAAGGTGCTCAGAGTATTACCGTGGAACGACAGTTGGCGGGCAATAAAATTCTTTCTGCCAGGTTGTCCGGTTTCTACAAAGTACTGTGATATCCCTGCCATCAGAGAGATCGGATCATCGGGGATTTCACCAACCTGTCTTGCAAGCTTGATCACAGCTTCCATAGCCTCTGAACCTGTTATCGAGTTGGAAGCTACATTTTGCTTGTCTGGCAGTTACACTTGCCACCAGATGCGAATGCCACAAGTTCAAATGCTCCATTGCTTGAATCGACGAGAAATTTTGCAAGCTCCTCTGCAGGATTGCTGGATAGTTGCATATTGTATATATCTAATGAGTGGCATCATGGCATCGTCAGTCATATGTCGCTGATATCAGCCGGGACGGACAAGTAAGGGTATCAAGCTGCTTTTTGATGGCGGCAATGACTTTCGGATGACTGGTACCGACGCAAGACACGGCTGCCCCACCGACCCCATCGATCACACGGCGGCCATCTTCAAGGTCGACATAAATACCCTCACCGCGGACTGCGACAGGTGGTGTCCACGGCGTCCTGTGTAGGATAGAGGTGGTGGTAATAGACATCGGGGAGATATGGGGTGGCTGATGGGGAGAGAATGGGGAGAGAATGGGGAGAGAATGGGCCTGAGATAGCACCTATACGATAGGAGAGATTCGTAGGTTTATATACGAACGAATGAGCATCAAACCGGAGGACAGAACCGAACCCGAGTCACAACTCCCAACTTGTGAGACGAAGGGAAAGCTCGCACGCAACTGATATAGACCTTGGTGACCCGGCCGATAACGATGAGCTCCATATAGTAGTCGTATATGATACCTCTTCTCTTTGGTGTAGCCTCTTTGGAGTTCTCCGTACCCCGGGCTTGCTTAGACATAATGCATAAGGTTTCACTCCACTGGGTGTCGTCTAACCATCAATATTACTGGTGATGGCGTACGATAGAAGGCAACACCACATTATGTAAGTGATTCTAGTTACGTAACCTTTACAGCCTCACTGTCACGTGTGACAAGTACCAACTCCATTGCTCGTTTCTTCCTATTTTTCTTGCCTTGAAGTTTCACATGGCGCCATCAACGAAAAAACGGAAAGACCCCCTTCCAGACCGCACGCTAATGGACTTTTTTTCCGGGGCTGACGCGATAAAGCGAGCAAGGATGAAAACGTCACATTTGCAACAATTGACGCATAGTGTACGACAGACCAAGGTGGCATCAAGAGAAATCATTGTCATCGATTCTGATGGTGACGACGGTGTTCATGGGAAGGAGGATGGGAAAGCAAGCGCTCGACTGGACTCCAGCTCAAAAGACAAGGATACCTTTGGTGTGCCTTCGGAACTGTTGCGACCTATTACTTCACGTATGGAGCCGTCGAGCAACGCGCATCAGCATTCCCCAATCGCAACCAAACCAGACCAGTCAGAATCTATGTTCGGCATCTCAGCTCCTTTATTGGGGCAAACTTGCGTCAGTTCGTGTTTCTGGGCTTTCCTCGGGGTTGAGGACGGTCTCAACTTAGCTTGCACAGGAAGCCAACTGACTGAAAGGAGTCAAAGCAAATTGTTCGCGAATGAATACATATCTACTATGGCAGAGGGTAATTCGGCTGATGACTCCGCAATCGGGTTTCCCATAGGAGAATGGACTTTTGCAGACGATGAACTCGTTGCCCTGGAATTCTCGGATAATAGCGTCGAAATCGATGAGGATGAAGGAGAACCTTTCGACGACCAACACTTTTGTCCAGTGTGCGGCATGGATTTAACAGGAATCATCGTTCTTGTAAGTACACCAAACTGGGGGTCATCAAACCAACCCGCCGACTTTTGCTATTCCTTGCTTAGGAAGCACAGACTCATGTCAATCAATGTCTTGACAACCCTTCACCGCACGACAACTCCGCTAAGCCTAAATGTACATCGATTGCGGTGTCAACCACACCTGACGTGACATCTGACGACGGTAGTCACGGTACACTCACCAAGGGCAAAGGAGGAGATCTGTACACCGTGCTAATGAATTCATATAAGGAGAATGAAACTTGGGTAGAGGCGGATGCCACCGCTAACCCCGATTTCAGGTCTACCCGAGGAAATCGTAGAAGAGCTCCATTTTACAAGGTACTACAAGGCATGCCAATCGCCGTAGACGCCTTCTGTTATGGTACCATTCCTGGTGTCACAGCATATTTTCTGACGTTGGTCCAAGTGCCCCACTGTTCGCTCATCTATGCTGACCGGACCACTGTCAGTCACGCCCATTCCGATCACTACACAAATCTCGGATCCAAGTGGAACAGTGGTCCTATCTATTGTTCAGGTCAATGCACAAGTAACCTGTCACACTCGTCCTAACGCTTCTGCAGAGGAGACTGCCAACTTAATTATCCACATGCTAGCTGTAGATCCTAGATGGATCCATCCTTTACCCTTGGATGCACCGACAGTGATACCTAATTGCGGAGGAGTGAGCGTGACCTTGATTGAAGCTAATCACTGTCCAGGTTCCTGCCTGTTCTTCTTCGAGGGGCCGCAAACAATCGATGCTGGCGATAGCACATTCAAGTCCCCCTTCATAGGTTCATCGAGAATCTTTCGCTACTTGCATTGTGGGGATTTCCGCGCGTCACCACATCACGTCCTTCATCCCGCTGTGAGTGGAAAGCATATCGACCACATCTACCTAGATACTACGTACCTAGATTCGAAGGTTTGTCGTGACCCTTTTCTCAGATGTCGAAAAATTTAATGACCAGAACAGTACACATTTTCGCCTCAGCCACTTGTTATCTCTGCCTGTGCAGAATTAGCCCGGAGACTCGTGGTGGGAGGGGTTGGAGACAACCCCGACGTTCACACAAACCAAAATTCCACGCTAGATGCTTGGATGAAATCTTTGGCCTCTGCTGGGAGGGGAAGGCAACAGCCGCTGCAAGAGCGCATTCTTGTGATTGTAGGGTAGGCAGAATGTTTTCTTTTGTTTCATAGCTAATTTCGCTTTTAGCACATACTCGATAGGCAAGGAGCGTATTGTCAAAGGTGAGGGGAGGTTACTACTGTAGTCCAAATGGGGGTGAAAAAAATTGCACTCAAGCGATCGCTCAAGCTCTTGGGGCGAGGATCTACTGTGACCCACGCAAGACTGCCATATTACAATGTCAGGCGGATAAAGAGCTACACACTCTCCTGACCGCAGATCCTGCTGAAGCAGGCGTACATATATTGCCGTTAGGAGCAGTCACTTCAGATAACCTTAGATCGTATCTTCAACGATTCAAGGGCACGTTTTCGAGGGTTATCGGGTTCAGGCCTACAGGATGGACGTGTGTTGTTTCTGTCTCAATGGATTGATTTTGGTTGACTTCTTTCAGTTACTCTCCGCCATCTGGCAGTGATCTTACTAATGCCTCGATTCAGTCCATTATCTCCCGTGGCCAGTCACGCCATTTCTCTTACTCAGATCTTCGGCCCTCGCAAAAGTCATCATATAACATCCAGATATTTGGCGTGCCTTACTCGGAGCACAGCTCATTTTTTGAGCTCACTTGCTTTGCTATGTCATGCGACTGGGGTAGAATGATACCCACCGTGAATGTGGGTAGCCCTACTTCAAGGGCCAAGATGACAAGGTGGTTGAAACGATGGGAGTTGGAGAAGAGGTGTCCCAAACTGTTCGTCGTACAACCCCGAACAGCAGATTATTGGTAGTCTGAATCAACTCCAGAGTCGCATATGGGAAAAGCTACAAATGATTGTCATATTCATATGCACCATGTGATCAGCTGCGTTTTTTGTGGTCGTAAGAAGCATACACATGGAGGTACATATGTACACATGAAAGGGAAACCGGCAGAAACAAATGATAACACGGATCTATTGCTCAGCGGCGCGTCTCCTCCGGAGGTCTCTTTCCTCGGAAATTGTCAATTTGGTACCCTTGCCCTTCGGCAACGATATCCAAGGCTTAGTGCCTTGACCGATAACAAAGATATTGGAGATTCTATAATTGCCAATGTTGGAGGACACTGGTGCACGAGATGCATATTGTCACATACCGTGTGGCGAACGTACGATCGAGAGAATCCTTGACATGGACGATATCGAAACCTCCAACATGCTTCTCACGGTGAACAATGACACCTGCACGACCCATGTTACGACCACCGGTGATCATGACAATGTTGCCAGTGTCGAAGGGGACAAAGTCGATGATTTTGCCTTGCTCGAGGTCAAACTTCACAGTGTCGTTGACCTTGATGGCTGGATCAGGATAACGGATCGTGCGTCCGTCGTGTGTGACGATGTGGGGGACACCCTTAGCACCGAGGGCTACTTTGCGGACCTTGAGAAGTTTGTAGGTAGCTTCCTCGGGGGTGATGCGATGAATAGTGAATCGACCCTTGACATCGTAGAGCAAACGGAAATGTTCGCCAGACTTTTCGATCGAGATAGTATCTGACCTAATATAAATGCATCTTCTGAGCAAAAAGCCGGAATTACCTACCCATGAAGCCAGTAGGATAAGTGGGGTCAGTGCGCACTTTTCCGTCGACTTTGATGAGGCGTTGGCTGACGATGGTGATGACCTCACGTCCGGTCAGAGCATACTTGAGCCTGTTACGGAGAAAAATCGTGAGGGGAAGGGATTCGCGGAGCTTGTGAGGACCAGGGGATGGGCGGGGAGCCTGTAACCTGTATTTGAGCTTCCAGGGAGGATGAAATGGTGGAAGTTCCTCACGTAGGTGCCGCTCAGTTTGTCGAGCATCCATGACGATGGGGCTGCGAGGCGTTTCAAGTGCTTTTTTGGTCCACGGGCCTACGAAATAGAGAAAGCGTCAGACGGCGTGAAGTTGCGGGCATGACGAGAGTTATCCAGTCCATCCCAACAAGGTGGTCAGCATCCACCCGTCCCAGTGACAGAAAACGACGAATAATGGTTTCTCTGCGAGTTCCCAAGCATACCAGAGGACACACGACTGACCATGATGGGTTTCTTGAGGAATCGGCGACGACAGCGACGACCTTGATGTCGATACTGAGTGAATCTCCTCCGGGTAGGGATACTTCAGGGTAGGCCCTTCAATGGCACGTGATTTTAACCATACTCAGTGTGGGCTGTGTGCACTGTGCACCATATTCGACATTTGCTGCCAGCGTTAACAAGTTCCACTGCGCGCACAGGAGTCGTAGTTCCCTTCTCCAACCTCGCGAACGTTCTTTCCTTTGTGGAATGCAAAAATATCGCCTTGCCACCCATCCCGTCAGATATCCCCCATATGATGAATACCACCATGATAATCTCGCGAATTCCGGGCATGCTTGGCAGGCCAGCAATCCCTCCGAAAGACCACTGTCTATGTCTCAAGGCGCTTGGAGCATCCGATTAGACCATCCTTCTTCGTTTTCATTTTCCTCCATCTCGAAAAACCTTAAGAGGTTTTTCTACCGCCGGCCATTCGCATCAGAAGCACATAGCTTTCCCCCATCTTTCGTCCGTCGCACACAAGGCCCATGGTCATCTGCAGCAGGACCTTCCATTGCCACCACCGCCCGCTTTCTTGTTCTGTGTATATTTTGGTACACAACATCTGCACTGTCGTCAAACACTGGGAAAGTGATCCTTGAACAGTTTCGCTATCCGGTCACTCTCACTATCATCCAATTTGGTTTTGTCGCCGCCTGCTGTCTCCTAATCATGACTCCTGCAATTAATTTCAGCAAGTTCCGGCCACCAACGGCCGCTATATTGAGAGCGACCTTGCCTATGGGTGCGTTCCAAGTCGGCGGGCATATGTTTTCTAGCATGGCAATCTCCAGAATTCACGTTAGCACCGTGCACACCATCAAGGTGTGTCGTATTTTCATCTTCCACCTCTTTAGTGCTCAAATAACACTTAAGGCGTTGTCCCCGCTCTTCACCGTCGCTGCGTACGCACTTCTCTTTGGGGTCAAATACTCTCCAAAGACTTACCTATCACTCCTTCCCCTGACTGTCGGAGTCATGCTAGCATCCACTTTTGATGCTTCCGCGTCTAGTTCAGTTGGATTGCTCTGTGCCTTTGGTTCCGCCCTTGTTTTTGTGAGCTCGAACATCTTTTTCAAGAAGGTCGTCCCATCTGGATCGCAAGCAAGCTCGCATCGGCTTGATAAAGTAAACTTGTTGTTGTATTCATCAGGCGCGGCGTTTGTTTTCATGGTACCCCTCTGGAGCTTCACGGACCTTCCTCGTCTCCTTGTTGCCCTTGATAACCCGGCGCACATTGTTCATCCTAATCATGGTCACTCCTCTATCCACTCTCTCACGTACCATTTTGCCATCAATGGTCTAGCACACTTTGCCCAGAACATCATCGCATTCGTGATTTTGTCATCCACCTCTTCAGTCACGTACTCCATCGCCTCCTTGGTCAAACGGATATGGGTCATATGCATGGCAATTTTGTGGTTCAACCAGAGGGTTCACCCAATCCAAGGCATTGGAATTGGGCTGACATTCATTGGCCTATATATGTATAACGCAGCGAAGAGCGATGTAGAAAAGGGAGAGATTAAGCTGAGGAGGGTAGAGGCCACACGGGACATGATGCTTCCCTCTAACCGCGTGGAGGAGCAACTCTTGAGTGGTGGTGCACCGTCGTCACCTAATTCGTGGGTGAGACCAGTGTTGTCCTCCACGACTGGTATCAAATCACGACCTCAATGCACTTCCCCCCCGCCTGGCAATGCACAACTACAACCTTCGCATGTGCACAACAGCTCTCTAGAGAAGAAGCTTTCCATTCACATCTCTCCACTGAATTTGGCATCGACATTTACTAAACGCGCTGGAATCATATCACCTACAGAACCTTACCCATCGCCTCCTCCTTCGCTTGATTCCCCCCCATTCGAGACAACTTCCCTTGCATACCCGTACTCAGTTGAATCGGTACATGAAACACAGGTATCCGCCTAGACAAAGAGTGCCGGTATTATTTATGATGGCTATTAGAAGCCACACGACCCTGTTTAACAATAAGACTTAGATTTGCTGATGCGTCTCCCGCGATAGACTTGGAGTCTAGGACCACCTCCGCTTACGCCAAGTTCGGTAGTGCTGCTTCCCCAGTCAGGCTGGGGGATATCAATATTGATCTACTCCATTTGTCGTCTGTGATGATCTTGACCGACCGACGATTCGATATGCAATCGAGAGCATGATGTCAGTATGCATCTACTGAGTGAGATCTCGAGGGACGAAGCGTAGTGGCTTTCTTGGATTGATTGTGCGGGAGCCATTACATGGGGTCATAAAACGCAAGGAAAACACAATGAATAGCCTTATACAGTAAGCAGCCTCTACCAGCCTGGGTGTCATCCGCCGCGGTTTACTTCCGAGTTGCGGTCTTCTGGCTTTTGATGACCTTCTTTACTATTTTTGCCTCCTCGACAAGGAAAGCCCGGAGGATACTGCGTAGGAGAACGGTGAGACATGGAACGAAAAGGATATAAAAAAGGACATACCGCGACTTTACACAGTCACCGCACCGTGAACCTCCGTACGCGCGACGGACGGTCTTTATGCGTTTCGAAACAGTAGCGTACTGGCGTGGCCGAAGCGCAGGGACCTACAAACATAGCGTGAGTGCCTCGAACACACAGCCCAGGAAAG
>JBBPNM010000006.1:0-33943 GCA_038090895.1 Boletus bicoloroides
GGTCTCATCCCTTGGAAGCCAGTTGCTTCATTCCTTAAGCCAAACCCTTGAAGGCCTATCACCTTATCCTAGTCTCAATCTCTTGAATGATTACATCATAGATGTCAGTCTCTTAGTGAGCATTGCCTATGATTGTCTGTCCAGTGAAGAGACCTTCTTGTATGCTTCACATAACAATACTGGATATAAGCACACTGTATATGGGTGGCCCTTGTCAGTAAGGACTGATATTATGATGGTATCAAGTCCAGTGACATAGGTGATGTTGTTCACAGTCTGGATTGGGATCAGAATCACCATAGGTTGATATTCTACAAAGTCTCCAATTTCATATGTAAAATGAAAAGATGCACTAGAATCAATCATCCAGACAAGCAGATCATTTTCATGATCATGTGCCTTTCCCTTACATCATCTGCAATTTACAAAACTCAGCTTATGTTTGCATAGTGAGAGTGTAGTTACATGTGTGTGTACTACACTACTTAGTCCAAGTTCAAGTATATACTGCACTTTAGCTGCATCAGATAGTAGGTAGTCAGCAGCTGTATGCAATGAGAGGGAAGGAGAGACATACTTGTCATAGTCCATTCCAAAGGACAATTTGTCAGTTAGTCTGGTAGCATCTGCAATTTCTGTGTCAATGTCCACTTTGGACCCATAGATGTTGATTAAATCCTTCTTGTCCCAGCAATCAGTGGGAGGTGCCATGAAGCAGGCACACTTGGAGGAGGGACTGGGTTCATCATTGTTGTCATCATCTACAGGAAGCAAACCTGGGACATCCAACTTGAAGAACTCCAAGTCCAGTTTGAAATCCCAGACTATGGATTGAATGAAAGATGCAGTGGAGTGATCACACAAGGTATGGAGATGTGTGTTGGTGCAGGGAACCTTTGCAGAGATTGGATCCAGGATCCAGACTACCTAAGGTGTGATCTCAACACCCATCTGCTCGATGAGTGAAATGGTGCAAGAAGTTTCCTTGAAGGTGGGAGGACTGAATGAGGGTGCAGCAGTGGTATGCACAGCCTTTCAGGGGTCCTCTGGAATGTCTGGAGTAGAGTCCATGAAGTGGATACTGTTTACAAGTTTAGTAATGGAAGCAAATCAGAGAAAGTGTCATCGTAGGTAATAGGAGAGACAAATATCTGGTTTCTCTGGCCTTTTCACTGCTGCTTAGCTGTTCCACCCTGAGTATCACAAGTGCATTTCTTCCTGTGGTTTCCATTGGCATTCTGCTGTCTGGAATTCCTGTCATTTGATCTAGATTGTCTGCTATCTTCCTGTTTGCCTTTATGGGGTGCATGCTGGTGTTGCTGGAAGGCAAATGATGGATCTGCAGGCTTAGGCTTGATAGCAGATAGCTTATGAGCAGATTGCAGAACTTGTCTATACCAGATAGTATATTGCTCATAGAAAAGGATTGTGAGCTTCCAAATTGATTTGAAAGTGGTAGAATCTGTGATCCTGTCAGTTGCTACCTTCTGAGCTACAGGAGAAGCATAATCTGGGTCTTAGTAGGAAGTTCAAACTTGGCATCTTTAAGTTTCATAAAATACATTTGCAATTGGTCTAGAACTTTTCCAGGATGTTGATTGCTCAGAATGTGCAGGTTGAGGATGAATTTGAAGAGTAAAATTGCTACTGTGATGCCAAGGGTGCTGTACTCAGTCTGGAGTAGCTCCCACATCTCCTTAGCAGTTCTGAGTTCTGAGATCTTGATGTGGATTGTGTCAGATATGCACAGGATGATATTCCCAACTACCTTTGTGTTCACAATATCCCAGTCCTCTATCACTTTGCAGACATCCTAGTCCATCAAGTTCTTAGCTGGACAGTCCTTCCAAAGGATATAGGAGTTCCTGGTGGACATAATGTAGGCCATTATGCACAGTTTCCATTTCTGGAATGTTGTGGCACCATCAAGAAGTGGGATGGCATTGAAAAGTGCATTGGACATAGTGAGATCTAAGAGGATGTGGTAAGTATTGAAGTCATTCATCAAAGAGAAAGAAAAACAAAATGTCCAGCAACCAAAGTCCTTGGATTGATGCTGCCAGTGATGGCACATGCAATCCAGTCTCATTCCAATGGCTAGCAGTTGTTGTAGACTGTGCATATGGATGTCCAATAGGCAAGCTAAGAGCACAAGCTCATTGTCCACTGCCAGATATGGCATGGATTGAGTGCAGCTCATGGGGCTCATAACCTATTGAATGGGGAGCAGCCCAGAGGGCACTTAGATGCAGCCACTAGGGCATGCAGAGGAATTCAACTCAAAGCTCACCTAAGAGTAAGAGGGTTTAGAATCCTTAGTATTTTTAGATGAAATATTCAGCCTTATATACAAGATGGTAGTACTTAATATGGCAAAGTCCTAATGGTGCCATGAGTAGAGGGATAGACTACAAATGTCCATATTGTAATGTACATGTGTCTACAGCACAATAAGAGTCTGGCTCAATTATCCAATTGGCCTTAAACCCCAATCCGGGTTCAAGTCTGGTAATCTGGTGAATCTGGTACAAACCAGATACTTATGGATACATCAGTACTGTGTTGGATCCCAATGGATTGGTACCAGAACTGCTGCTTTAATAGTGCAAGTTCAACAGATGTAAAATCTCTGGTCTGGGACCAGGAGTGAGATAGGGAGTGGAACTACAATAACAAGGGCTGTGGCTTGTTTGAGGCAGTTATAGTGCTTGATTACTCATGTTTGTTAGAAGAACTGATCTAATACAAAGTGTGAGATGATGATAGTCATATATCATTCTAATCTTGAAGATAATAAAGAATATCTTGGATGTTCTCTGGAAAATCAAGCAACCACCCTGAATATTGATGACTATAGTATTATCATCACTGACAATAAACTGCCTGATGTTTATGGTTTGGTAGATAAAGAGAAAGACCATAAGGGCATTCAGGAGCAATAGTGTAAATTATTGTTCACCATGTGAGATGATGGAAGGGATTGTAATATCAAAGATGAACTCCACTTGTCTAAGCAGGGCTCATAACCTTTCAAAGTACAAAGGTATCTCAAAGTGAAGGAACAGAGGAATAAGAGCTCAGGTAGGAATACTCATCTGGTGAAGGTAAACAATGGTTATCACCAAAAGTAGGGCTCTGAGAGAGATTATGTAAATAGAACAAATCAAAAGATAACTCATTAGATTAACAGGAAGGGCAGAAAGGCCCTCCTTATATACTGATCTAGAGATCAGTTAGAGAGGAGCTTGAACTCTATGAAGAGATAAGAGCAAGTAATACTATAGGCTAGACTATATAATATTCTAGAAGAATCTACAGTATCTAAAGATAAGATCCAATAGCATTAAGTACTCTATATAACATGCTATGGTACAATAATTGCACCATCATGAGCAACATAAATAGTGTAATCTAATCATGTGAGATATCACATGATCATTTAGCAGTAACTGTGATGTGTCAGTTATAGTGGCTCAAAAAAGTGTTCCAATATTGAGCCATTTTGAAAAGATTAGAAAATTGTGGGATATCAAAAAGGAATCAGACAAGGCACTTGCAGGATGGATGAAAGTGCTTGCTCTTGGCATTCCAAAACTACTTTGGTCATGTGACTTGGTTGCCATGGAGGCAAGATCAAGGCAATTTAAAATGATATGTCATTGGGATACTTATTTGACCCTATATTACAATATGGATTTTAGTACTTTGTATGCCCTCCCTTTGCTTGTATCATTGCCTCAAGTCTTCTAGGCATACTCTCAATTAGATTCTGACACTCCTCAACCTTTATCTTCCCCCACTCTGCCTCAATTCTCTCCCAAAGCTTCTAAATATCTTTTGCTAGTTTTTCATAGTTATTGAGCTTTTTCTTGAAATATTGCCAGAGGTGCTGAACAGGGTTGAGATCTGGTGACTGTTCTGGCCAGTCAAGGACCCTAATCCTAAGATTTGAACCAGTTTCAGGCCCTTTTGGATGAGTATTTGAAGTTATTATTTTAATAAATAATAATATCCTTTTTAAAAATTCCATAATCTTCTATGCTAGAAAGCAGATTGTCCTCTAGAATGGGCACATACTGTTCAGCATCCATCCTCCCCCCCACCTCTGTAGGGATCCCCACTTCATTCCAGTACATGCATCTTCAAACCATCAAGAAACCTTCTTTAAACTCCACTATCCCTTAGATTGTCTTGTCTTATAGAGGCTTACTTCTCCTTTTCCACACATAAATCATTCCATCTGACCCAATTATGTTCATTTTCATCTCATCAGACCAAATAACTCTGGTCCAGCCCTCCAAATTCTAGTTTTTGTGCTTGGCAGGAAAAAAAAAAAAAAAAAACATCTTTTTCTTTATTATAACCTTCAAAGATGTAGCCTTGAGAACATTATGAATAGTTTGGGCAGAGAGAGAAAAAGGAAGGGCAGAGCTGATGAGATGGGTTGCTTGAACAGCATTCTCAGCCTTTCTAGTGGTAACACTCAAACAAATTTTCTCTTGTCAATAGAAAAAAACTTGCAAGGATGTCCTAACTTGATATTCTCCCTTTCTGAAAGGATCTCCTTGATGGCTTTGGTCATAGTGGACTTCCCTAGACCAGTCTTAGATACAACCTGACAAGTAGACAGGCCATATTTAGAGATAACAAGAATATTGGCACTAGTAGAGTAAAAATGGACTTTATTGAGGTGGTGAATCAATTGGAGTGGGACATAGGGTATTTATATCACTTGGGATTATGTCACCTACATAATTACACACCTTGGTAACAGAGCAACCATCAATAGCTGTCAAATTCCTATGTTATATATGAAATAATGATTGATACATGTAGGGTCAAATAAGTGTCCCAATAACATGTCATTTTAAAATGCCTGTATCTTGCCTCCATGGCAACCAAGTCACATGACCAAAGTAGTTTTGGAATGCCAAGAGCAAGCACTTTCATTCATCCTGCAAGCACTATGCCTGATTCCTTCTTGATATCCCACAATTCTCTAATCTCTTTAAAATGACTCAACATTGGGACACTTTTTTGAGCCACTGTATATTGTCTGTCACTACTAATAAATGTCTGTCACAGCTAGTGAATGTCAGTCACACATTAGGGTCTTATCCTAATGTCAATGATACTAAGCCAATGTCTACTAGGCAAAGCATAATGAACTAGCATAGTCAAATGACATTCTCAACAGTGACATAGGAAACTAGCCTTACAGGTCCCTATTGGCACTGAGGATGTGCTACCTTAGGTGAGGCAGTCTGGATTGATGTGATTTGAACAAAATAGTAACTTTTGCTGTTCAGACCTCACAACTTTTGACCCTGCTGTCTCATAAGTACATCAGTAAACTAACACTGTTCTTTATTTGGCTTATTTGTGCTTGCTATATCTAATATAAGTAAGTTGATCAACTTGAAGCTGAAAATATGACAGGCAGAATAAGAAATACACTAGATTATGTTTTTAATCAGATAGGTAACTTTTCTAAACTGCAAAAGTGTGATTTGGACATATTGTAAGTCAAATAAGCCAGATAAGCTAGATAGAGAACAGTGTTAGTTTACTGATGTAGAAAAGGAGAAAATCTCATTTCCCTTTTCGATCAAACCACCGTGAGAGCTTGCCATTCTAGGGTCTAGCACAAGCTCGCGGTGTTTCAGATCTGCGACGTGACTTACGGCTTCAAAAAGGCTTTTCTATGGAAGTTGGTTTCTTCTACACCCCCACCTCGACATTGTAAAGGTACTCACTAGCTTTTAGTAGTCGTCCAAGCCCAGCACTGATACCCACTCTTTTAATGGTTGTACTAGTGGCTCCGATTAGGGGCTGACTGTACCTCAGAACTCATGGACACCACCCATCGCTTGACATCAGCAACGACAGAATCAGGAGCCCCAGAGTCTCTCCATGGCTCTACACAAGGGCTCATTCTCTCTCCGCATGTTTCTGGTCCATCCTCTGAGACGAGGGGACGGATGACTGAGGGAAGAGTCCAGCCTCAGCGAAAGAGAACTTCGCTTCGGGAGCATGCTGCCGCCCTCATGCAGCCTCCGATGAAAGTAGGGCCCCCTCCAACAGTATGGCAAAGTATACGAGCCATTTTATTGGTATCTTGTGAGCTGTCCTCATCCACGGAGCAAATTCTCGATGTTCAATGGTTTCTTGTCAGATCTGAATGTGCTTCTCATTTGTATTCCAATATCTGTACGTTCTTGTTTATTGGTCTTCGTCGCGTTTACGCTGACATCCGCCGGGTTAGTGTGCATTAAATTTTGCCTCGCCCGATCAGCAAACGCTGATCTTCGTTTGTGCGTGATCAGCCTCTGCTCTTCGTCAGTCGTCCGCTGATTTCATCAGTTTCGTTTCTGGCCATCATACCTCTCGCCAACGTGAGCTGCTATCGCGGGGATTAGAACATTGAATTTATGAACTATTAGTTGCTTGCGTTTGCCACGGACGAGTTGTCCATGCGGGTCGGTCAAACCCTCGCCGGACTCATGAATGCTACACTGGTAAGTATGATTAGTATTTTTTTTCAAATGTTTCTTGACATGTTTCTATTCAGGGCAATGCGTATGTAGCCCTTATTGTGCTAGTCTCAACAGGCTGACTCCTTTACAAACGTGTGCCACAGCGTCGAGTTGATCATCTCAGTATGTTGAACTTCAGCAAGTATACCTACATGCCGCGTTCTAATATCCTGTCAGATCATCGCTTTGACCAAATGTGAAATTGACATTGTACAATCATCTCGTGAGTCAAACCCTTGTCTGTTCGGTCGCCCATCTCATATCTTCCGTTAGTTGTCGGGTCCATCTTGAGTAACTTGCGTAAGCCTTCAGTCATACTCTTATCCGTACCTTTGTTCATTTCGCCGCAGTGCTGGTCCTGGGCATGTGTTTCTTTGCAGGTGGTTTGAGCTTCTCGGAGCAGGGTTTCGGGCTCGGTATGGCTCTCTCTCTTACTTTGTCATTCACCCCAACTGAAAT
This sequence comes from Boletus bicoloroides, assembly GCA_038090895.1. NCBI lineage: Eukaryota > Fungi > Basidiomycota > Agaricomycetes > Boletales > Boletaceae > Boletus > Boletus bicoloroides. The sequence continues at coordinate 6,996 of JBBPNM010000006.1, forward strand.
ATCAAACCAAAAGTCGCGGCACAAATGAACTCGTCTCTGCTTACTATCAGTGTTATTGCTGTCCTTCTCCCTGGTGCCTTCGTCATGGCCCTCTCAGGATCATCTGGTTACGATTCAACTTCTGTCAATGAACGCATCCTCAAAATGAGTCATGGGGTAAGTTCACCTATATTCGGTGTGAATGAATGTATCTGAGTGCTTCACAGGTCGCGATCATTCTACTTTTTAGTATGTGCTTGTTTTCATTTCGTCATTGCACGGCTAATGCGGAATGTCTCTTTTAGTTTATGCATCCTATCTCTTCTTCCAGTTCTTCTCGCATAAATCTCTCTATCAGGATGACAGTGAGGAAGTTGTGGGATCGAAGAAATACAGCGAAAACCCATTCAAGTTTAAGCGTTTCCAACGTGGAAAGCAACCCACCAAGCCCAAAAACTTCGAAAGATTACTGATCGACTCACCTTTGGTCGATTTATGTGCGGAAGAGGATGGGACAGCCCCTCCTGCCCAGCCAGCCTCCGATCCAGAGACAAATGTCGCTCAAGTTGAGGAGGAAACAGAAGAACCACAAATGAGTGTTTCCATTTCCCTCGGGCTCCTGGTTGTCGTCACCGTAGTAAGTCCACCAGTTATACGCCCTCGTCATGGCAAAGGTGATCATCGATGAACTGTGTAGCTTGTCGCTGCCGAATCAGAGTTCTTGGTAGACTCCATCAATGGCCTGACGGACACTGGAGTTATCAGCAAGGAATTTATTGGAGTTATTCTCCTCCCTATTGTCGGAAATGCCGCAGAGCATGCTACCGCAGTGATGGTGTCTGTCAAAGACAAATTGACTCTTAGTCTGAGTGTTGCAGTCGGTTCCAGCATCGTGAGTTCTTATTTACATTGTCACTTTACCAAAATGCAGTGACCTTGTTCATTAGCAAATTGCACTCTTCGTCATTCCGTACGTGGTCCCTTCCCGATTTACCGTGCTATGTGCGCTTACATTCTCCCAACATAGGTTTATGGTCACGTTGGGATGGATACTCGACAAGCCGCTCACACTCCTCTTTGACCCTTTCCAGTCCATCGTCCTGTTCCTTTCAGGCGCGTCCCCTACTTTCCTCTTCTGACCAGGGATTAACCTATCGGCGGATGCAGTGCTCATCGTCAACAACGTCCTCCAAGACGGCAAGTCAAACTGGCTCGAAGGGATGATCCTGTTGTGTGCGTGTCCCATCGCCACCTCGACCCACGCACACCTATTTTTGTACTCATCACCCACGATCACCAGGTCTCTACCTCATCCTCTGTGTCACGTTTTGGTACTACCCAGGTATGTCGCAGTTCCAGGCGGACATGGGTCAGTTCCTGCCAACATGTCCGGTGGCTTCCTAATATACATTATCTTCAGGTACTGAGCCTGTGTTGACCTGTTGAATCCACCGCTACGCGAACACGCGCCCGTCCGTTCTGGAATGCATTCATCCCTTTATTCTGTAATATGTTCGTGATGATCATGTAAATAGTCCCCTGCACCGATTTTTTGGCATTGTTCTACCAGCCAGTCGAGGTGACTCCCTGGTCCTACACTTTACTCAGGCTGATGTACTACATGCTTGCTGTCCAACATGATCTCCCAGTCATTACTAAAACGGTGCGATCTGCACATGATCTACAACTCTGCCTTGTTTCAGCCCTGCAAGCGCCAGGTAGTCACTCGCTCTTTCGTTTTCGTAGCTGCAATACGTATGGGATCTGAGACAATTCCACTTTGTACTTCTACGCCGTGTTGAAAGCAATGGTAATAAGCACGCGTTCTTTCTTCTCACGCTACATTTTACGCCGAACGTTCGAGTTCTGGCACCACCTCTGTTTTTTTGCATGTCGGTGAAGGGCCACCAAGATATACCGTTTCCTGATGTCGGTGGCGAATCCAGCAACCTTTCGCGCATCCCACCATATCCAGTCATCTCGGCCAGCTATTCGTTGGAAGACGGTGAGATCGTGGAGGGACACTTTTCTGGGTGCATCGCGGACACGCGGACTCCGTCGCAACGACCCAATGGTCATCCACAACTACATTTATCCAACCAGGTCAGCGCCTCGACGCCAGCTTACCCGCCTGCAAAGCCTGTCGAGAGTTTCGCGCCAACTCCTACAATCGAACCTAGTAACACCCTCCCGCTTTCATGACGCGTTCTTCCCGGCTGCTTATCGTACTTTTTTTTTGGGTCCCAGTGACGAAGGAGGACCTGGACCGAGCAAAGTCCCTCGTGTTGGATCTCCTCGGTTGGGGCGTCACCCCCGAGTATCTCGTCGAATGCGGTCTCTCGCCGGGCGCCATCTACAAGATCTTCACCGACCTCCGGCTACGTCTTCCCAAAAACCTAGGCGTATCATCACCACCCACGCTGCAGGATGGTGTACGATGATCGGCTGTCTTCCTTGACTCTTTGGGGTGGTTTAATAGCGGACTCGTACCTCATTCTCTGCAAGTGCATGTTTCATTCCGGCGTTTGTATCCATTTGTACGTCTCATGAGACGCTTGTCCGGAAATTCGTCGCTTGCGTTGACCAGTGAGGTGTTTGGTGCCATGGGACGTCCTCTTGGGTCTAGCTCGTTCGATGAACGTTTGGATCTCCACATTCCACTTGCAGAAGGACTAGAGACGTAACTCCACTGATCAGGATGGGGCAGTCTCTTTCTATTTTTGGAATTCTGCAGGTTGAGTCGGCATCATTTACAGCTGACCATTTCTATAGGAACTCCATCGCATCTATGGCTGGGAATGGAAATCGTACTGGTAGGTTGAGTCGTCGTCAGTGATTCATGAACTACCTTTGTGGTGAGAAGCTATCAATCGTCCCCCGAGCACCCGTGGTTCAAAGCACCACCCGAGTCAATGGGGGATTGAAGCCAACATGTGCTGTTCCTCAAGGATAAGTACGTTCAGGTTTCCGACCAACGGGTGTCCCTAACTTCAGTTTCGGATGTTCGGTTCGGCAGATAAACATAGCTCAGCTCATCATGCATCAATACCAAGCAAGTCGCAAGTCGATCGATCAACTGTGATGGCACGCACGCGAATGTGATGTTACACATGTACTGTATCATCGTATTGCCCAAGAAGTAAGTATACTTCCTGTTGTACATTTCATCAGCAAAATTCCCTTTCAGGCTGGAGCAACGAGCTTCTCGAGATCGATCAACTTTCCGTTACTGTTCAACGCCGCCTCGATGATCGCCACGTCTTGGAGCGCACCCCTAGGACTACCCAATCCATCCTCCTTTCCTTCCAAGGCCACTGCAAAGAAGCTTGCCAACTCCAGCTCAACACCCCTGACTGGTTCGTCGATTACTACTTCCCTCTCGGGGCCCACTTTTCCATCCGCGTCCCGGGTGACAGACTTGATGACGACGCGGAAAACGGACTTTTCTTCACCTGTCACTGGGTCCTTTGCCTTTGTCTGGTTAATGGTGATGTACCCGTCTGTCCCCGTGATGATCGTGCCGTTTCCGACCGATGAGCGCGATTGTGTGGGCGCGGCGACACTCAATTCAAAGATACCGTGCGAGCCGTCTGCAGATTTGATGAGGGCGTTGATCGTGTCGTGTGGTGCGAGCCATTCCACGTTCAACGAGGCGAACCCTGAGAGATACATCATGGGACTAGGAAGCATGACTCGCAATGCGGCGGCTGAATGCTAGACAAGTATATGTCAGCAAGAATTATTGCGAGGATAGGGCGACAAAGACGTACGACACCTCCATCGAGCTACATATGTGTCATAGGCAACGTCAAGTCAATCCATATATTCCCTAGATGCAGCTTCGACTTACCATGAACCCTCCTTGATACTGTGGAATATCTCATCGGTCACACGGTATCATCAAAAAGCGGATTCGATCAACTTACATCCGGAACTGTGCGCCAAGGTGTGTTGTACCACTTTGACTCCTGATCAATGCGGCCAACCCCTCGCAAGCTGAAGAAGATCACTTTTCCGATCTTTCCAGCGCGAATCGCCTGTGCAGCGGTGACGTATCCTGGTTCAGCTTCCCAATTCTCTGCGACTCTCCAGACCAATCCCTTGGGTTTGTATTCTGCCTCGTAAGTTGAGATCAGTTTCAACCCTGAAGCGACATCAGGTGCCACAGGCTTTTCACTGATAACGTGCTTCCCGGCCGCCAAGGCCTTGAGAATGATGGCAGGTTGTAAGGTGATGGGGAGCACTACGATGACGCTCGAAATATCAGATCTCGCGAGCAGGGCGTCGAGGTTTGTCGATGGATTAGCATCGTGATAGATGTCCGGCCTGGAATGAAGGAGATCTACCGCTTCGTCTGCCAACTCGGTTGCGCCCTTTTTTGATCGCGAATAGATGGCCTTTAGAGTTGGAGCGAGAGGTCCGAGGGCTTTGAGAGCGGGTAGATGCGCTGTGAACTCGACCGCGATGTGGTGAATCTTGGGGGCCCAACGATCTGTTCAATATACGCTGTAATGGCTCACCTTCCTTGGCGAAGATGCCGCTTCCAAGGATGGCAACTCCAGTGTTAATTGTTCCAGACATGACACCTTGTGGCGAAAAAGACGTGACGTGGCCGTAGTACGTTATGGCGGTATAGTAGTCAAGGGAACGTTATAAGGAGCCTCGACCGTCACTTGAACTCGCACGATTCATCTTTTCGGGACGATACCACGGGCCGCGCGGAATCGCGGTGAAATGTCGGATGGGCATGTGGTATCCAAGTGGTCTGGTGACCAACCTGTCTAGATCTGTGAGTATCCAAGGACCTACTTGGGTGTATCCAACTTTATCCTAATCCAGTGGGCCATTTTCGTCCTCGCTTTTAAAAATCGATCGTCCAGTTGGAACCGAGTCAGCAGCCGACTCGTTTGAGAGTATGGAGTAAAGTGGAACTCCAAGGGCGTTCATCGGCATTCCAACTTGATCGATGCGTTCAGGATGATCCCTGGCATTTGTCGTACGTCCTTTGAATGTTTTCGCGTTAATGACTCGCCATGATAAATAGTTAAACGAGGATGAGATTGTCCAAGGTTACGCTTGCTCCGCCGGAACGGCGTGCTTAATTCTCGTTTTCCCAAAGGTCCTATCTGCAACCAGGTCTGTTGGTAACAGTTGGCAAGCATCGGTGCGTATTCCGCGGGGATCGGAGATTATATTTATCCACCATTCACGTGCTGTTTCTAGGCTGAACCAACATTGTATTTCCATCCTCGTAGATCAGGGAAAGATCTTTGGAGGGGGGACTCTAGTACAGCTATGGGTGTTACAAGGCAGTCTCAATTTTCAAAATCTCCACACACGCGAGGGAGTGGAGTGTCGGACATGGTACCATTCTGTCACACGACTACGTTGTCAAGATCTATCACGATGCGTTCAAACCGATCTAGAAAGGTGATTAGGCGCCATATGACGATAGTCCACACACGTGCACACGTCTCGATCATTTTCTGTCAATAGCAGCTCCCTCAACATGTGCAAGCTGTTCAACACGCCCTAGACGTAGTCATCGGGTAAGACGATCTACAATCGCCTGTGGTTTTACTGGGCTTACGGAAAAGTCTGCAAGCTGGAACGCCGTGTGTCCCTATTAATGTTCATATGCAGGAAACCTCATTGACTCGGATGCAATGTCTGTCGCAGAACCCGATTTATCTTGGTCACTACCCGGCGTGTTTGAGGTAGATGCTTGGAGATTGCCTTCCGGACTTTACCGCCGGAGGGTTAGTGGTTGTCAAGGCATCTTTGAGCTTCTATGGTATGAACACCTACACGCCGAACTTATTCCGTGAGCCTTTTTCGTAGACACCGAAATTGTTGCAGAGATGAGTTGTTCGCACTAGACGCTGGTGGTGACGATGAGTTTCAAGGATTTCACCTGATGCTCACCCAATTGGGCACGCAAGGTACACCTGATATTCTTGCGATCGCACGCATTTAACCCGCTTTCAGTTTTAACCGATTTTCTCTCAGCCCACTGTGCCTGGCTCCAAGGACTGTGAGTTGTTCATGTTCTTTGGACCTATTCTAGATTCCGTGATGTAAGTACTCCACACTCTTGTCGCTCTTGTCATCAATTGCTAGGTTGTCTATGTGAATAGCGTCTGGGCTACATCTGGACCGCACATTCGAGTTAATTTCCTGTTGAATGCCGGGCTCGCATCGCGTTACGGACTTCCGATCTCATGAGTGCATTCGCGGGGTCTTGGCCTTCTGACCGGCGGGAAACTTCGCCAGTGGCTCAGCCGTCAAGGATGAGAACTCGAAACCAATGGAAGGGCTCTGTCAACATCATGATCGCGTCAATGACTCCAAGAACACCACTGCAACACTGAAAGCCATTGTCGAAGACGATGTCGATGAGTCCATGCATGCTTCCCCTGTAGTAGTTTGGCCAGATATTTAACCTTTTCCGCACAGGTTTTGTCGACAACTTGAAATGGTATGAAGAGACGACGAGTTGCCTCGCAACAGACTTATTGACCTCAGCTGCACACAGGGCCGATAGATACCTCGCCGATTTGGGGTGACCTATCTCGATTATGAAACTCGGAAGCGGTACTATCCCAAGGAACCCACCCAAATCCTTGTCGAGATGAGTTCCGTGTCTCCGCGCCTGTTAATCGCCGCAAGGGTTTGGAGAACATATCAATTCCGGACCGACATAATCCAGTAGAACCCTTTCAACAAACGCCAGTCACCGGCAGCCTTGGCCGCGGTATAAGCATGGTGCAAGGCACTTGTGGCCCAGTGACAGGGGTTTCCAAAAGGTGTTGTCTTGGCTCCCTATGCCCGCATGACCTGCACCATGTGCACTGATGGACCTGACCTTGCTTCTATTATCATCATTTACCTGCGCCTATTTGATATCGACCTGTTACAGCTGTAAAATTGACATACTACACTGGCTTGCACATTTACGTAGTCGTGTTGTTTGATAGATCATGCCTGGTCGCCGTTTTTTTCTTGTAGGCAAGATGATGACAAGCGTGAGTGCGTGGGGTGGTCGGGGTCTGACTCTGGCTTGCTGCCGAAACACACGCTGTCAAGAACTCTCAGCGTCCGAGCGATCACATCACTACTAGAACTATCTGAAACCTCTCCCATTTTTATACGCTTGACCTTTGAAAAACATCTTCATCAGTCCGACCAAGCTCGTCGCGCCATGGCCAATTATCCTACACATCCCTATGCAACCATGCCAGCGCAGAGCGCACATTGCTCAGATCTCGACCATGACCCGTCAAATGACGATGATGTTGCAGGAAAGAAGAAGAAGGCGACAAAGAGACGAAAAGTCAACCACGCGTGTCTCTATTGTCGTCGCAGTCATATGACTTGCGACGAGGGCCGGCCATGCCAGCGCTGGTGCGTGCGATCTTGAATCGACATTCGGTCTTATCCAACCACCCCGTATGACCGCTATGTCCACCAGTATCAAGCGTGAAATTGGTCATCTGTGCCACGACGAACAACGTCCACCGAAGAACAAACAGGATACGCCGGGACCACCGCATAGTGTGGACACCTCGAGGGTCATACCCCGTACGTGACCTTGTCCTACTCAGCCGTGATTTATGATGACAGATGCCCGCAGAAACAGTGTACGGAAGCACGGCTCTACAACAGCCCTCGAATACGGCTTGGCCCATGAACGTATCGCAGAACACATTCCTCTACCAGCCAGAAACACTGGGCAATGAGTTCTCTGTCCTCACGTGCGTGTCTGCATAGGATTCCTCTTGAGGGGTTATGATGAGCTTGTGTTAGTGACTTTTTGGAGACGCTCGATGATGGTTCCTTCTTTACTTCGCCTCAGACCGTGACACCATCCCTTATGTCGGCACCGTACCCTGACCCCCCCGCCGCAGACAACGTTGGGACTACATACGTCGCTCAACCGACACCGGCCACCGAACCATTCAATGGTACGACAACCGAACCGCGTGTAGCTGCACTGGAGGAACCTGCACTCCCGTTGCTTCCGTCAGCCAGTAAGACAGAGCAATTCCTTCTGACCGCAGCGGACCAAGAGTCCGGCTCAAGAGACGAACGTCTGAACCGTGTCATCCGAAGCAAATACGAGGCAGGTCTGTTGAAGCCATATGACTACGTCAAGGGTTACGCTCGCCTTTCGAGATGGATGGACCGCAAGTAGGCTCTTGTTTCCCTGTAATCCGAGGCCATCTTTTAACGCATCGACGTTAGCGTCTCGCGACAATCGAAGCAACAAATTCTGCAACCACTCTCTGTTCTCCGACCAAAGTTCCGAGTAAGTGGAGAGGACCGAGACGAGCGTCACCCTCTCACGTGTAGCTTTGCTCAGGCTGTCGCACAGTCTCTCCGGGATATCGTCAGTAGAGCCATTTAAATTGCTTCCGCGCCCTCGCCAACCGTTTTCCACATAGGACTTGGTCTTTATCGAGGAAGCCTTTGAGCGCCTGTTGCTCGATTACGATCGTGTGTTTTCGGCGATGGGTGTACCCGCATGCCTCTGGCGTCGAACGGGCGAGATATACAAGGGAAACCGCGAGTTCACCGAGTTGGTGGGCGTCGACGGGTACATGATGCGCGACGTGAGCTCCATCGTTTTCGTCACCAGACATCTCTTTTGAAATGACAGATAGGGCCGCCTATGTATATACGAGCTTATGGCGGAAGAGTCTGCTGTCAATTACTGGGAGGTACGTCGTGGTCGCCGAGCGTTTGGACGGCATGTTTACCTGCACAGAAATACGGTCATGTTGCATTTGATTCGACTCAGAAAGCAGTGCTCACTTCCTGCGTATTACGATATAAACCCCTGATCAATACCTCGTCGGAACGGAAGAAGCTTGGGGGCGACGATACACCCAGCGAAGAAGGTTTCGTCAATTGTTGCTTTTCGTTCACGATCCGGCGGGATAAGTGGGGAATTCCGAGCATGATCGTGGGAAACTTTATCAAGTGCTGAATCTGCCCACAAATCGTACAAGTTCAACGGAGAATAATATCATGCGTCGTCGTTGGTATTTATTAGACACTTGTTGGATAGTTGTTATTATATAGTATTCATGCATTCATCATCTACAAAGGACACCATCGATCGTGTCTGGATTACCTTTTTTTCATTCTGCCATCTCTTCTGGTGGAGGTCCCTGTTGCTCCTTTTCTTTACGTGTAGCTTGCACGACATCGTCCACGCGGAGAAGCATACGGGCCGCCTGAAGATCAAGGTGTTAGTCCACTGTGATCAGCTGCGGAGCAAGTCACAAACCTCGATCGCCGTCTTGAGTATCTGGATCTAAACGAGTCGTCAGAATCAGCAACAACAACACGACCGCACCACGACCTACCTTGACGCTCGCGCTCTCATACAAACCATATGACTTCATATCCACAATCTTGCCCGTCTCGCCATCCACACCCCACGAGTATTCTCCATTCGCGTGTTTAGCTCTCAGCTCTGTCAATACTCGGATCGCGTTGCCCCCGCTGTTCTGCACGAGCGTCCGGGGAATGACCTCCATCGCGTCTGCGACGGCCCTGAACGGCCAGCCTTCGACGCCCGTCACGCTTCTTGCTTTTGCATGCAGCCCGACGCTGATGGCCATTTCGGTCGCACCACCGCCGGGTGCAAGGATAGGGTTAAAGTACACATTACGCGCGACGGAGAGCGCGTCGGCGAGGTTACGATCTATTTCATTGAGGATATCTTTCGAGGGTCCGCGAAGAAGAATCGTGCATGCCTTGGGGTTAGTGCAGGCGGTTAAAAAGGTGAAGTATCTGGGATGGTCAGTTGTGATGATGTTTGATGGAGGGAGAGTCACGCACTCGTCCCCTATTTTTTCAATGTGAAACAGTCCGCATCCAGTACCGACATCGGACTCCCGAAGATCTTCGACTCGGTTAACGATGGTGGCGCCAACGGCGAGGGCGATACGATTGTTATCGGATTTGCGGACGCGGCGAATAGCCGAAACGTTGGCACGCTCAAACACATGCTGGGCCGTATCTGATACAAGTCATGCGTGAGATGGGTATCGTGTGATATCGGGAGTGGACGAACCTGAGATTCCCTTTTCTGTGATGACAAGATCGGGCTTGAAGTCGAGTATGCGCTTGCACTGCGCGATGACCTGTTCTTCCTCGATTTCTTGTGCACGGGCCCAGTCGCTCTCCTTGGAAAACTCCATGTTCGTTTGACTTTCGCCCTTTTTGTATTCCAGTGGACAGTCCAACAACACAACGCGCGGATTTTGTATTCGCCGGCGCATATTGGGATGGGTGATGTCCTTGTTGATGAGAACGCCATCTAACACGCGTGATTCCTCGATGGAACCACCCGGGATCTTTTCTACTCGTGCATATCGTTTTATATCGACGGTTTTATGTCCATTTTCTTCTGCTGCAACGGTCCGGACGGCTTGAAGCGCAAGACGGCACATGAGGTCAGACCAGCGAGCGACGAACTTTGTTCCGATCGACGTTTTGATGAGGGACAGCATTTCTTCGTCAGAAGACGTGTTAATGGGGATAGATATCTTGTTTATTATCTCTAGCGATTCCTTGAGAGCCTTGTTATACGCTGAGATGATCACAACTGGGTGAATGTCACGTTCAAGCTGAGCGAGAGATTGTGCAAGGATTTCTCCAGCTAGAGGGATATTAGATGGTTCTCCGCAAATAGAACGGATCGATGGATACCTAGGATGATCACACTTGTCGTTCCATCGCCGCATTCTTCATCCTGGGTCCGACTGAGTTCGATCATGTTCTTGGCAGCTGGATGAGCAACGTCGATCTCGCGCAGGATCGCGTTACCGTCGTTTGTCAATCTTGAAAACGTGAGAAAACAGCAAAAAGGATGTTCAGAGACGACAGACGTACAGGATACCGCCCATTGGATCTAGGATCATCTTCAACATGGCTTTAGGGCCCAAACATGTGCGGATCACATCAGCGATGGTCTAATTGGAAGAAACACGTCAACTGAACAGGGTAAAAAAAAGTGAGTGCGGTTCTTTGTCAAACCTTGGCTGCTGTAATATTCGAAATCTGAGCCTTTCTGCCTGACTGCCTCTCGGGCGCAGTGTCTGACAAGGGAGACGATCAACATGGAACAGAAACGGGAACAAAGCACTATCGCACTCATAACGAAGACTGGGGTTTGTCCTGCTTGCATCTTGCCCAGTCAGCTTCGATGTTAGTTGTTAGATCGTCTGGTGACCAGAAAAGTTGCACAACGCAAACCGTCAATAGACGTGAGGCGCGAATTCCCACCGTCAGCTGATCTAGATAATAATTAATCGACAGTGCTTATGTAAATTTTAACCAGACACAGTTATAGGAGGCAGTGAGATAATACACGGTTCTGAGCGATATATCATCCATATTGTCTTCTAGCCTATTAACGTATGTCATTTATCAAGCTACCACTGTACATTGAGTTCCCACTCAAGCTAAGCTCTCGTCATGGCTCCTGAGCCACTTCCCGCCGAACTTCCAAGCGAAATTCCGACCCTCTCTTCCGACATCCCAATCGCATATCAAAACATCTTGAAGCTTGAAAAATCTGGCGATCAGAAGCATGTAATGTACGCCAGAATCCTGGGGTACTTGTTACTATATGGGCCTAAAAACGAAGCCCGGAAATATGTTGCTAAAGAAGTGGTATCCTGTGCGAATGAGGATGAACTAGCGAAAAAAGGAAAGTATTACTGTGACTATTATATTCGTGCATGTAAGTTTTCTTTCATGTCCTGTTGGCCGTCATTTCAACAGTCATGCAACAGTCAAAAAGATTAAAGGGCGTACACCCGCCGCATCCTCACATCCTTCGCAGCCCGCTTTGCGAGAGCTCAAGGCGACGATGCTATTAGAAGAGACCCCAAAGTCACATCCAGCTGCGAAAGAACAAGTGAGTATCCTGATCATATCGTTCATTTGCGATTTGATTGAACGTACCCCCCTTTCCGTTTCCAAAGGCACTGGTCCGGGACGGATACCGCTGCCTTGTCACCGGACACTATGATCTTCCCGCTGCGGAGCGCAATCCGAAGGTTATGGCAGACGCCTCGACCGCTGGAGCATGGCTCGTTTCAACTCAGTGCGCTCACATATTTGATTCCTCTACCAATCGGAATCTGGGTGATGAAGGCAGCGACAAGATAATTCTCTCCCCTTTTATTTTAATGTCACTTACCTCATTGACGTAGGGTGATTACGCCTCATCTGTTTGGGCGGTGATGGATAGGTTTGGGTACGCAGATATCACTGACAATGTCAATGGCGACAAGATACATCGCCTAGACAATATCTTAACATTGGATCCCGGTATGCACGATCATTTCGACCGATTGAAAATCTGGTTCGAGCGCACGGTGAGTATACTGTTATTCAGCCTGTATCGCGTCGGGACTGAAATTTCCAGGATGTGTTACACGAGTACACGGTTGGGGCAACAAATCGGTTATCGATTCGCCCGGAATTCAACAAGCGTTTGAAATTCACAACTCCAGATCCCGTCAAGTATCCCTTTCCATCGCCAGATTACCTCTAGATTCATGCTATGTGTGCCAAGATTGCCCATCTCTCGGGAGCTGGGGAATACATCGATAACATTTTAATGGACCTCGAAGTTACCAATGTTCTTTCGAAGGACGGTACTTCTGCAGAGCTACTTACGCATCTTCTCCTTCCTTGGAGTCATGATCCCTTAGTCTACTGACCAGACTAGTGATTTCGTATACCAGGCAGTCACCAGAGTGGGTTCCTCGAACTTTATGTGCATGATGGTAGTAGAATCATACCACACACGATTATACTTCATGTACTGGGTTGCATTGCTCGTTTGTTCATATTGGTGCGTTTTCGCCATGTTGAGATCTAGATAATAATGAATCGACGGTGCTTATGTAAGTTTTAACCAGACACAATTGATGCGCTCAGTTCGAAGTTACACCGTGGCCGTTAACCCAATCGTATAAGGTGAATGGGACGAGAAATTTCTAAAACGGGCCTGTACGACGATATGGAGATCGCCCACCTCGTAGCCGGCTTCCGCCGGAGATCGAGGCTCTCCGTGGGGAACTTTGTCCACTTGGGTTGCATATTGGTGCATGCCTAGAAGACGCAGCCTACTCCATCGGCCAAACCTTCGGGGAGCCGGTTAAGATGTACGGGGCAACCGAGCAATGGCAGCGTAATCGGTACACAACCAATTCGCTCTAGATGCTTTTTATTTATTTACTCATGTACGTCCACCCCATGTCGTTCTCGAATAGAAACCAACTCACCCTCGGAACTTTCTAGGAACACGCAGTTCAATGTCGTCGAAACGGTCAACACCGGGCCGGCATTCATTGCCACTACGTCAATAGTCACTATCCTCCCGAGCGTGTTTTCTGCCTTACTTCTATCCCCCACGATGCCTTGATTCAAGCGGGAGTTGTACGATCGTGACCTTCGTGACAGTTGGCAGGGAGCTTTTTGGAGTAGAGTGTTTATGGCGAATCTACCTGACTAACTGAACCAGGATTGGCAAAGGCTTGCTCTCGGTGGCTATCCAACTCCGAGGACCATATAGCTCAGTGGGGTCATAGTCGAGCTCGGTGTTGCTGTGCACACGAGATCCGATCATGATACACTCAGGCAAACAGTCCATATACCGGCAAGGAAGACACAGTGCCGTCACGATGTTCTGTAATATTTCATCGACTGACCCCAGCCCGCCCTTGCTTCCCACCCTCTCGACACCTGGTCTTCATTGAAGCGTTTCCCTTGTCTCGTATGCCTCATCACGATGTCCTCCGACGACCTACAATCCGCGTTGGAGTTTCTCCAGTTCAGTAACTATGTGATCAGTACGACCACTCATAGCAACTACAGTCGATGATTAATCTCAAAGACTACCACAGTTATGATAGTTAGTGCAGTCGGATATGATTACAGTACGTTTGAGTCCTTTCTTACCGCTCTTTTGTAACCATTTTCCTTCAGTCCTCACCTTTTCGAAAGAGGTATCTCATTTTTCTCTCTACCTCTTATTCGCTTCTAATGAACTATGAAGATAGACTACATTTGGGTATGGGAGTGATGGCTATTATCAAGCATGCACGACTTCCCTGATATTTCCACAGCGCAGGCACTGGACCTGGGTATCTACGATATTCGTTCTGGTGCGTGTAAGACTGCATTGGGCCTGCTGCTATGCATCGCTCTGAACTGACTGGATAGGTTCGTTATTGTGGTCTTTGTTGGGCTATGTAGGTCTACGAGTATTATGACTCGTATTGGATAACTTCGTGGATAACTATATCCGATTTTCAAGTGTAGCTGCATTGGGTATGTTCAACGCTACAGGTCAAGGATGATCAAACTGACAATAATCACAGTCTACAACGTCGATATATTTGCTGAAAGTACCATACTCTATCTTGTGTTGACATGGACGTTTCCAGTGTTTCTTGCTGCTGCTGATCGTGAGTTATCCTACCTCCAATTCAAGCCCTCCTGTTGAATCTCAATGACAGTGATGATGATTATGCGTGTTTACGCAATGTGGAATCAATCCAGAAAAATTCTTTCCGTCCTTCTGTTCATCTACATGGGACAACTTGTCATTACTATGATCAATGCAGGGATATATAGTGGTAACTTGACGGGTATGTCACGATCTGAATCAGCAGTGTCAACGCAATCTCAAACAGATGTTATTACTCTTCTTGTCACCCTTTTCTCCAGTCACGGTGGTTCAAATTCAAGATTTCTCTTTTTACAGTATTCAAGCAAGCATGCCACCAAACCTCACTGAACAGTTCACGTCTATTCCCAGAATTATTCTCGGTGTTATGTTATTTCTTCTCGCTCTTGTCCAGACCTTGAAGGAGCAAGTCGGGATGTACAAAGCAACGAAGCAACGACAGCTCAATCCGTACATGAAGCTTCTCGTTAAGGACGGGATCCTTTATTTCTTTGTGTAAGTCTTCCTTCCATCCTCTCATCTATCCTTCCCCTTCCCACCGGCACCTTCAGCATACATTACGCTTCATCGACTCAAATAAATTTTCTCTAAAGGAATCTGCTCTTCAATATCAGCCTTATGAGATTGAACGAGCTTCCATTCGACAGCAATGCAGTACTCTTCCTGGCCTGTTTTACTTATCTACTTTGGTGCTCGATGATGCCTAGGTTCATTATCAGCGTGCGGGAGCTGTATGACCGTGACCCCCGCCGTAGATGGCAAGGCATCGATAGTGGATTCGGTGTCTCGTCGCAACTCACTGCCAGTGAAACTGAAGCTGTCTCTGCAATTGCTTTTGCAGAGGTCAACCTGGAGGAGGGTCAGATGGCAGCGGGTGAAGTGGGTGAATCAGAAGCAATCCGACTCGAAGTGGTTGGAAATGGTGCGCACCAGGTTTGAGTCAACAGGTAGAAATCGAGGTCGTGCATTGCGCGATCAAGAAATGACTTTTTCTTGTCCAACTCGTCCCGTTCAATGTAGTCTTGTAGTCCAAATATCGATTGACTCGATTTTTTTGGCTGGTTTCTGATTGTACTTGTCACTCCAGAGCCGAGCGTTGATTTCATGTTTCACCTCATTTATGACTGCTAGACCGTCCGAATACACCTACTCAATACAGTGATACCCTTGGTGATCGATGGATCACGATTCAGATCAACGTCGGTAGAGGTGATTCTGTGGATCACTTCCGCAGCTTCCCCACCAACGTGAGTTGGCCGACCTTGTAAGACCTATAATATAATATTAAGGGAAAAGAATGTGGATATCATCGCACCGGAGTGTCTCTTCCATTTAAATGCGTAAGCACGTCTAATCGCCATCCCGAAATAAGCGCACGAGAAGTTGAAGATTGCATGCGGCTTTACCTGAAATGAGAGACCGTCTCCAGAGTGTGATCAATGTCGATTCTAGCATCACGTCGTGAGGCTGGTTCTGCCTTACAATCTTGTATACTCTCTTGCCATCTCATGTTTAGGCACTACGAGTATGTTTTTGTGTATATTCCCCTCATTGTCGGTGACGGAATAGGACAGATTGGACAAAATTACTACACATATCCTGTGTTCTAAGTTGAACCTATGTACAAACATCAATGTCCAGTTTCCAGATGATAAAAAATGTTGAAATCGTCGCTGGCATTGACTCCACACGATCGTGGGATATAGGCGTTGCGGTATGCATAGAATCACTGATAGACTGCGTGATGAGTAGTTTGTGTTTGTGTTCAGTAGATTTGTCCTGGACCTGCGACTAACAAAAAGGTGCAACCCATGATCGATTGATTAATCTGATCATATTCAATAGTTCAGAGTCGAAGGAGACGTTCAAGTCATGGTGCATGAGCAGTTCAAACTCTGTCAGACTCTAAGTCGCTACATACAACTCCAACGACAGTGTCCCTTCAGGCTTGGTGTGCGTTGCTCGCATGACTGCCAGCGCTTAACCAGAGCGATGCGAGTATCGGCGACGAACAAGACAGTGTCCAACCTCATCACACCGTTCGTGGGCTCCAGCCATGAAGTCTGAGGTAGCATTCATCCGTTCAGCTTCTGAAATAGACTCACCCACCCCTCATTGGAAGCATCCGTGACCTCCCGCATCATGTTCCTGCGTTTACAGCGAGTTCTGCGGCAGTGGTCGATCACTGAGTTTAACCCATTCGTACAAAGTAGATGGAATGAGGAACGAGAAAAATGCAGAACGGATCTGTATGACGATATGAAATTCGCCGCACCTTGAGGACAGCTTCCACTGGAGATTGGGGTTCTCCATGGGGAACTTTGTGAACCAGGATTGCACTTTGGTGCGTTCTTTCACAACCCATCTTTCGTCCACTGATTGAAGATCTTCAAATCAGTGTAGGTATGATGATCAGACCCTCCATGCGCAACAAGGTTCGGTCTGACTGAGTCTTCATTCTGAGAGGTTAAATTTAAACTTTTATGAACTTGGTACCATCATGATCTCTCGGTGCGAGGCCCTACTTTGATGCAACTTGGCTGCTAAGTGCCACCTCTTGCCAATTCTCAGTCCAATCTTGACCAGTACCACAGCACTGCTGCCAGTCGGCAAGTATGAAACTCATCGTGTACGCTGACCTCAATTTGAAAATGGACGAGTTCTTTCACTGCAACGTGCCTCTGGGGCGATACATTTGGATGGTCCCGCCAGTCCCCCAGAATTGGGGCAATGGTCCATGTGATCAAGAATTGATGGATGACGAAAATCTGCAGTGCCTCTCCACCTTATTTCCGGTGGCCTTACGCTAGTTGATGGTCAGGTGGAAGGGGCTGGTGGAGTAAGGAAGGGCGGCATTAGATCATACTTCCAGGGTATGATAGTCACCTGCCACGCACAGGTTCCGAAGATCGATCACTTTATCGCTGTGCAATATTGATCGAACAGAACGATGAGATCAAACGTATCTATGAACAGGATAGAGACTATATTCGAATGAACGGTAGGGTTGATGTAAATCACGAAACAAAGGTATAGTTTGAAGGTAATGCATACTCGAACGTCATGCTGAACACTGATCTGTACGAACAGATGGAGGCCACTCGACTTGAGGAGGTCTGACAGCATGGCGCAACATGCCTGGATGCCAGTGATCGCAGTTCTGGAAAAGCTGTTCATTTCCGTCCTTCGCCACACATCGTGTCAGTCACTGCCCCTCCATATCCCACAAAAATCACCAGTACAGTAATATTGGTCTGTTGCACTGCACATGAGAACATGTTTCATGTCTCAGGTTGGACCCCGAGGAGATCCGGTTACGACACACCTACAAAGATCCATCCGGCATCACCTTATTGAAGGAAAGGGTACAGCCAAGTCAATAATCTACCTGGCTCTTCATCGTCGCAAGGTATATAGTCAATATACCGGCAAAGCATATAGTGTTGTCATGATGTTCTGTGATATCTCCTTAACTGACCCAGCCCATTGCCCCCGCCTCTCCAAGGCCTCTGCACTCTTAATTGTGTTTGATCGAAGCATTGTCGTTGTCGTGCATGTGTCATGTCCTCTGACGACCTACGATCCGCGCTGGAGTTTCTCCAGTTCAATAACTATATATCCAGTACGACCACTCATACCAACTATAGGCGATTATTTATCTCACAAACTACTGCAGTTGCGTTAGTCAGCGCAGTTGGATATGATTACAGTGCGTTTGGATCCTTTCTTCCCGCTCTTTTGTAACCATTATCATGCAGTCCTCACCTTTTCGAAAGAGGTATCTTTTTTTCTCTCCACCTCTCATTCGCTTGCTGATGAACTATGAAGATAGACTACATTTGGGTATGGGAGTGATGGCTATTATAAAGAACGCGCGACGTCCCTGACATTTCTGCAGCGCAGGGATTGGACCTGGGTATCTACGATGTTCGTTCTCGTGCGTATAATATTCCATCAGGCCTCCTGCTATGCATTTCTCTGAACTGACCATTCCAATAGATTCGTTATTTCGGTCTTTGTTGGTTCTTGTAGGTCTACAGTCCTTATGATTCAAATTGGGTGACCCCGTGATTTACTCTGATCCAATTCTCAAGGATAGAAATGATCGGTATGTTCAATGTTGTAGATGAAGGTGGATCAAACTAATAAAGCATATCCACAGGTGGTACTTCTTTTCTACCTGGCCCTGCGAAAGTCAGTTTCAAGTTCTCTGCTACGATATTTGATTAATGGTTGTGTCCTGATAGACGTATGCCGTCTGAAGTCTTCCATCAGATAAATGGTAGTGTTAACAATCGAATAGGTGTAAGCATATGCATTCACAATCTACAGCATCAATAAATTTTCCAAAGGTACTGTACTCTATCTGGTGATGACATGGACATTCCTAGTGTTTCTCACTCCCGCTGATCGTGAGTTACCATACTCCCAATGCAAAAATCCCTCCCGTTGAATTGCAATCACAGTAATAATGATTCTGCGTATTTACGCAATGTGGAATCAGTCCAGAAAAATTCTTTGTGTTCTTCTGTTCATTTTTATGGCACAAACTGTCATTAGTATCATCTGTAGAGGAATATACACGAGTCCTGGTTACGTTTCAGGTATGTCTCAGGCTAACTCGATAGTGTCAATGCAATCTCAAACAAATGATCTTACCTTTCTTTTCTCTAGTGACGGTGGTCCAAATCCAAGATTTCTCTGTATGCGCTATGTCCTACACCACAGGGTACCTCGGCACTTTTCCCACTACGATTCCCCGAATTATTCTCAGTGCCATCCTGTTTATTCTCGCTCTCATCCCGAGCTTCAAAGAGTCAGTCGGGATGTACAAAGTAACGAAGCAATGGCAGCTCAATCGGTACATGAAGCTTCTCGCGAGGGATGGAATCATTTATTTCCTTGTGTATGTCTTCCTCCTTTCCTTCCTTCCTATCTCCCACACGCATTATACTTTCCAAAGTAGCAGTGCACAAACCATTGGCTCACTTCATTTCCCCCTGAACTAGAAATCTGCTTTTCAATATCAGCGACATGATACTGAAAGGGCCCGAGTTCAACACCAACGCTATGCTTATCTTCTCCAGTTTTTCTTGTCTGCTTTTGTGCTCGGTGGTGCCCAGGTTCGTTATCAGCGTGCGGGAGCTGTATGACCATGACCCCCGGCGGCAGCGGCAAGGCATCGATAGCGGATTCGGTGTGTCATCGCAACCCACTACCAGTGAAAATGCGGCCATGTCTGCGATTGTCTTCGCCGAGGTTAGCCCGGAGGAGGGTCAGATAGTGGAAGGTGAAGTGGGCGAGTCAGAAGCAATATCCCGACTCGAAGTGGTCGAAGACGGTGCGCATCAGGTGTGAACCAGCAGGTAAAAATTGAGGTTGAGTACCAGACGATCCAGAAACGACTTTTTTCTTCCTTTCGTCATCCCGTACATTGTAATCCTTTAGTCCAGATACATATATATTGAGGAAGCAGGCGTTTGGTGTTACGGTCGGTACTTGCTCAAACGAGCATACGCTTTATGAATCTCACCCGCAGCATTCAGGCTCGCGACTTTCGCGGCACGGAGAAACTGTGCAGCGACGAAACCACGGCCCCCATAGCTATTATATGTATTCGGTGAGGAATGCTTTGGATCATTTAAACTCATGCAACCTAAGCTATATTATATGAAGCATGGATAGAGACGAGTACATCTACCTGGATGAGACCCAAATGAACTTACTGATCAGTGATGACAATCAGATCAGATCAAGTCAAGGAGTCAAGTTAATGTCACGGGCCGCACTCGGTAGGTCGACGTCGCTCCATGTGCCATAGCAGTTCGGGTTACGGAAACTAACAACCAGTTAGTATCCGGCGACCGTATCCATGTGTGATTCATAAATTGTATCGCATTGACACTGCGGCTCCTGTGCGGACGGGATTGGGACGTCCTCACGTCGTTGCGCTGGTTCTCCCTTGCATTCTTGCGTATTCTGTCGGCATCCCGTCTTTGGTATGTTTGAGCACATGCCCATCCTCTTTAAGTGATTTCATCGGGCGCATCTCAAACCTCACTCTTGCCCGTCTTACCCCCGAGTGCAGTCGCCGACTGTCCAATGGATATTTCTGGCGAGCGGCAAGCGAAACCCGAATGCAAGCGACTAAAGCTTCGTTTGCCAATGCGTAGGCGGTCAAAACGCAGGCATGCCTGCATTTATATTCATGGATGTCATTCCGGAATAGGACACACACGAACTTACTACGCATACATCTCGTGTTCTTGAACCTATGTACGTTAGTGCCCCGTTTCTAGACGACAAAAAATGTTCAAAAATCGCTACCGGCTCATTGTGCTGTATCGAATCTGCACGATCATGGGATATATGCGGTATGCGTAGGACCACTCCTATATTAGTCCGTTTTTCTTGCTGAGATTCTTCTCATAGCCAACGTGCGCGAAAAGGGGGGTACCAAAATATTTTGGGGCAGAGTCAGGCTGAGTGGAAGGACAAAATTAGTGTCTCTGAGTCGAAACCGAGAACTCACGGACACTTTGATATCGCACTCGTTACTTTTATGCTCTGCAGGCCTGTAGGTCTTGATCATTCTGAGGGTGATGGGGACTCTTGGATGCTCCCGATGCGTCAATTTCGGCTGGGATAAATATGTTGTCACAGGTCGGGTATGTACTCTACTCCCCCTCGACGTTCAGGGTTTCCTTCCATTGCTGCATGGCCTTGTAAGGTAGTACTGGTAGTACTGTGGGGGCTTCAGGTATGTTACTGTCGACCTGTTCAGTGCACTGACCATATTCTTCCGCCCCGTTGTTGGCCGTGTGTAGGTTGTCGCACCTGCATTGCATCGTGTCCCGGCACACATCCTCTGAAATTTATACCAGAACTCACATGACAAACCTCGAACAAAAAAAAGGGGAGTACAAACTTACCTGATTGATAGTCCAGGCGCATGCCTGAGCTCCGTCACTTTGCTGCTTAGGGTTAGGTTTTCTTGTGTATTCTGGGTTAGCCAAACAAAGACAAATACTCGTGTCGACCGAGTGCAGTACTATGCAAGTACTGGTCAACACCAAACTTCTAGCCGATACTGTTGACGTGTGGTTCAGTCGTGGAGCAATGACACTCCTTACCGTCCTGGAAGTGGGGGGTGAACAAAATGTGCGGGAAGGTTGCGGCCCAAATGTTGATCAGGTTCCTGAATTGCGACTCATCATGATGCCCGTCGGACACAACAATACCACCAACTCATGTCCGGCAACAACGTATCCCCTTTCGTCGCGTCCCAATGGAGAACATCAAACTTCTTGGCACGGACACCCGATGTGGTGTAGATATGCCTCTGCGGTGAGTGTACATAGACACTCCGAATCATTGCATTGCTTCCTGCCACTTCGGTTTCTTCCCCATCAACTTGATCATGAATTACTTACTCACCGTGTCACTTCCTTCGCTCCTGTATTGACGGTGAGTTCTGTGGCAGTAGTCAGGGTCCTACTGAGTTTCCCCTAGGGTAAATGGAAACGACGGGAGAGAAAAGTATAAGATAGGCATCTATAATGATTTCAAATTAGCCCACCTCCAGACAGCCTTCCATTGATCTGACAACATCGCCTTGCACTGGGCCCCCCTAACATTTTCGATCAATGATAATGCCGGACTCAGACTAGATACGGTGAAAAGGTTCGTGGGCTACCTCGCCCCCATCCTGTAGAGTAATATTCTTAGCTCTCGTTTAATATCTTCAATTGCATTACCTCCAGGGCAACGTACTCAGAAACCAAACCACACCCAAAGCAGAATCTCGTGCCGAGGCGATCCTGGGGATCATGATCAGGGTTATCAGAGAGCCGAGTTGTGAGTAACCCCCAAGAGACAGGATCGCAAAACCCTGCTCTTGGTGGCTATCCAGTTGGAGACCTGATAGGCCCTGGTCTGGCTCGAAGTTACTGCGCGCACAAGGAGATCCGATCACGATACAGCTTACAAAGATTCATCTGGCTCCGAGTCGCCTTGTTGAAGGAATGCATACACCCAAGTTGACGACCTACCTGCCTCGTCGCAAGGTAAATAGTCAACATACCGGGCGAAGATATAACTGCCGCCACGATGTGCTGTAATATCTCACCAACAACCCCAACCCATCCACTCTCGCGTCTCGTTCTCTCTCCACTCTTCGTGCTGTTGATCGAACCGTTGTCGTTGTCGTGTATGCATCATGTCCTCCGACCTACAATCCATTTTGGAACTTCTCCAGTTCAATAACTATGTAACTGGTGCGGCCGCTCATACAACTACAGTTGATGATCGATCTCAAAGACTAATGCAGTGATGATAATCAGTGCAGTCGGATATGATTACAGTACGTTCGGATGCTTTCTTTTCGCTCTTTTCGTTGTAGAATGACCATTATCCTCCAGTCCTCATCTTTTCGAAAGAGGTATCTCATTTTTCCCTCCACCCCTTGTTCCCTTGCTAATAACTAATAAAGATAGAGTACATTTGGGTACGGGAGTGATGGCAATTATCAAGCACCTACATCTCTAACATTCCCACAGCGTAGGCACTGGACCTGGGTATCGACAATGTTCGTTCTTGTGCGTATGAGGCCTCATCCGCCCCCTGCTCTGAACTAACCATTCCAATAGGTTCGTTATTTTGGTCTTGGTTGGGCTATGTAGGTCTATTATGATTCATATTGGATAAATTGATGGTTGACTCTGATTCAATTCTCAAGTATATTTGCGCTCGGTATGTTCGACACTAGAAATTAATGTTGATCGGAGTCACACTGGACTGATCAAGCATATCCACAGATGGTAGTTCCTTCGTACCTGGCACTGTTAAAGTCTGTTTCTCTGCTCTGAACATGATCTATGATTAATATTTTGTCCCAATGGATGTATGCCATCTGAATTCCTCCGATGATCACATAAATGGCCGTGTTAATGATTGGATAGGTGTACGCATATGCATTCACAGTCAACAGCATCAATTGATTTCCCAAAGGTACTGTACTCTTTCTGGTGGCAGCATGGTCATTTCCTGTGTTTCTTGCTGCTGCTGATCGTGAGTTATCATATCCCTGATTTGATCCCTCCCGTTGAAACTTTAATCGCAGTAATGATGATTCTGCGTGTTTACGCAATGTGGAATCAATCCAGAAAAATCATTTGTGTCCTTTTGTTCATTTACATGGCACAACTTGTCACTACGGTGATCAATGCAGGGATGTACACCAATCCTGATTATTTGTCGGGTATGTCTCAAGCTAAATCAACAGTGTTGACAGCGGTCTCAAACAGATGGCCCGACCTTTCTTGCCACCCTTTTCTCTAGTCACAGCTGTCCAAATTCTGGATTTCTCTATATGCAATGTATCCGTCACCTCTCCGAACTTTGCCAGATTTTCTTCTACAATCCCCCGAATTATTCTCGGAGTCATGTTGTTTATTCTCGCTCTTATCCGGACCTTGAAGGAGTCGGTCTGGATGTACAAAGCAACGAAGCAATGGCAGCTCAACTGTTACATGAAGCTTCTCGTGAGGGATGGCATCCTTTATTTCCTTGTGTATGTCTTCCGTTTATCTACCTATCCTTTCTATCTCCTGCCGACACCTTCCACACCCATTACACTTTCCAAAGTCGCAGTGCGGAAACCACCCACTCACGATTCTTTTCCAAAACTAGGAATCTGCTCTATAATATCAGTGATATGATAGTGAACGGGTCTCCGACATTGAACAGCAATCTGATGCTCTTCCTGGGCGCATTTACCTATCTACTTTGGTGCTCGATGATGCCTAGGTTCATTATCAGCGTGCGGGAGTTGTATGAACGTGACCCCCGTCGCCGCCAGCAAGGCATCGATAGCGGATTCGGCGTCTCGTCGCAACCCGATATCAGCGAGAACCAGGCTGTGTCTGCGATTGCTTTCGCGGAGGTCATCCCAGAGGAGGGTCAGATGGCGGAGGGTCAGGTGGGCGAGTCAGAAGGGATCCAACTCGAAGTGGTCGGAGACGGTGCGCGGCAGGTTTGAACCAGCAGGTTGACTCGGAATTCGAGGAGATATGTATTGAGGAATTAAGCGTTTGGTGTCATGATCGGTACTTGGTCAAAAGAGGGTACACTATAGATCTCATCGGTAGCATTCAGGCTCGTGGCGAAAGCAGGTATTATTTCCCGAGCGAGCACTGATTTGAGGCGTCGCCGATGTACTGAGGAGCGCTTTGGATCACTCAAACTCATCAAACCTGAGCGATTTACACAAATCCTGAAGGGTGATGAGTAAATCTACCTGGATGAGACTACTGATCAGCGACGACGATCCTATCAAATCAAGGACTCAAGTTAATGTCTCGGACCGTGCTCGGCAGGTCGAGGCTGTTCAACGTGCTATAGTACTAGTTCGGGTTGCAGAAACCGACAACCACCGATTCGATGGGTAGTTGGTTGTCCCGTCTGACTACCCCCATCTTACCATTCACGCACGTTGGAGTTGTATCTATGATAGATTATATTGCATCGACATTGCTGGTGCAGTGCGGTATCTTGGAATGCTTGTGGGTACATGCTACACCAGCCTTTCGAAGGGGAAAAGAATGTGGACTCGTTGCCGCACCGGAGCGTCTCTTGAGTCCATTCGTAGGCACGTTTGATACCGGCATTGTGCTGTATGATCGACTCCGCACGATCATGGAATGTATGCGTAGAACCACCTTGGTTGGTGCGTTTTGTCCTGGACCTGCGACTAACAAAAGATACAATCCGTGATCAATGGGAGGTAGCGAATGGTCTATGATTGAGGCAGTTCAAACTCCGCCAAGTCACTGGTGCGTTCTTTCACAATCCGTCTTTCGTCCGACTGAAAGTGAACCCAAATTAGACAAGTCCGGGATTTTGGGTGATAGCCCAGTGATCAAGAATTTGATGGATGACAGAAATTAGCAGTTATTCCGGTCACCTCACGTTAGTGTTGCAAATTGTCTGTACAAAAAACGGAACATGTGCACGCAATAGCGCCGGTGTCCAGGTCCATCCCCGGCGGTGATTGATGTCTATAGCTAGGTTGATATCCCACTGCACCTCCGCCCGCCATTCCGGGCCTGTCCACACAGGGTCGTTGGCCTAACCTGGATCACACCAGGAAGCAGTGGCATTCCCGGTGTCGTTTTCATTGCTGTTCCACTCACATTGGTTGTCAGAGTCCTATCGAGTTTCGCCTAGGGCGAATGGAAGGAGAGTAGATAAAAAATGTAAGACGGGCATCTATAACGATATAAATTAGCTCACCTCCAGGCAGGCTTCCATTTATCCAACGTCACGCCCCTTTAACATTTTCAACAATAATGACCAGATATGGTGAAGAGGTTCGTGTGCCACTTTGCCGCTGTTCTGGACAATGTTCTTAACTCTAGTTTAGTATCTCATCGCATTACTTCCCGGGCGACGTATTCAGGATCCAAGCCACATTAAAAGCAGAGTCTTGTGCCGGGGCAATGCTGGTGATCACGGTCAGCGTTATCAGAAGGTCAAGTTGTGATTAACCCCAAAGAGACAGACTGGTGAAAGGCTGCTCTCGGTGGCTATCCAATTAAAGATCTGATAAGACTTGGTCTGGCTCAATGTTACTGCGTACACGAGGAGATCCGATCACGATACAGCTTGCAAAGATTCATCTGGCTCCGAGTCGCCTTGTTGAAGGAATGCGTACACCCAAGTTGACGATCTACTTGCCTCTTAAGTGTCGCAAGGTAAACAGTCAATATACCGGCAGAAGATATAGGTGCCATAACGATGTGCTGTAATATCTCACCCTAGCCCACCCTCACTTCTCCCTCTCTTGATACTTGGTCTTATTTGCAGCGTTCTCGTCGTCTTGTATGTGTCATGTCTACCGACGACCTACAATCCATTCTGGAGCTTCTCCGGTTGAATGACTATGAAGGCAGTACGACCGTTCATAGCAACTACTGTCGATGATTAATCTCAAAGACTGCCGCAGTTATGATAATCAGTGTAGTCGGATACGATTATAGTGCGTTTAGATGCTTTCTTTTCGCTCTTTTGTAACCATTATCATGCAGTCCTCACCTTTTCAAAAGAGGTATATCATTTCTCTCTCCACCTCTTATTCGATTGCTAATAGACTATGAAGATAGACTACGTCTGGGTACGGGAGTGATGGCAGTTGTCAAGCACACACTATGTCCCTGACATTTCTACAGCGCAGGCACTGGACCTGGGTATCTATGATGTTTGTTCTGGCGCGTATAACCCTTCATTGAGCTCGCTGCAATGCATCGCTCTGAACTAACCATTCCGATAGGTTCGTTATTGTGGTCTTTGTTGGGCTATGTAGGTCTACGACCAGCATGATGCGTATCGGATAACTTCATGGCTGACGCCGATTCACTTCTCAAGTATAATGGCGCTAGGTATGTTCAACACTTGTCTAAAAAATCGAGGT
>JBBPNM010000007.1:0-33188 GCA_038090895.1 Boletus bicoloroides
TCCTTGAGCCTCTCTGAGTATTATCCCTTGGAAGCTTCCTTGCTTCACTTCTAGTCCTCTTTGTCTTCCTCTCTGAACAATTGCTTGTCAGACATTGGTCTCTTCATGAGCATTGCCTGAATGCAGTCTGTCTAGTAAGAGATACTCTTGTGTATGCTTCACATAACATCACTCCTATAATACTTAATATATACCTATACAAGAATATATTATCATAATAGGTATATTGTAGTCATATATAATATTCAAACTCAACATCTGAGTTCTAATAGACACTTGTTCTATAACTACTACCATCAACCACAACACCAACTGTTTTCCACAGAAACTCCCTATTAGTATGTGAGTAATCCTTTATGCTGGATTGTATGTTCAACAGGTTATGAGCCCTAGTAAGCATGAATGGAGCACCTATAATGGGCTGCACTGGATGCTGCTAACCAGGAAGTTTCATATGTGAAAATGATAAACATCATATGCTGCTATAAGCACATTGACTTGCTGCCTGAAATGCTGCATGAACTTTTGTCTCAAATCATAGTGTGCCTGTCATGTGCAGCCATTCTCTATGGGGAGACTATGTCACTCTGTACTAATGTCTTTGTATCCTAGACTTAAAAATGTCTTCTTCTACCATTGCATCCATCCTGTTTTTACTGGCACCAACTGGTCCAACTGGTGGCCCAAGATGAAGTCTGCCATTATGGCAACAGAAGGGATGTGGATCAAGGAGGTTTCCTGCCCCACTCTCAGCTCAACTTCAACATCAGAGGAGATTCAATTATACATCAAGTGGACCAAAGCCAACATGAAGATGCTTGGCACCATTTATTAGACCCTTTCACCTGCAATTTTGCATCAGTACCAGGGGGTACACATGACTAGTGATCTGATCAAGCAGCTAAAGGATGTGTACAGCACCCAAGGCCTCCTGCAGGTCTTTGCAGATTTTAAGGTGATGATGAATACTTTGATCCCAGCCAATGGACATCCAGGACCAGCCATTGTGTATTTCCAGACTCTTTTCACTAAATTGAGTCAGGCTCAGTATGCCATCCCAGACAACATTCAGGCCATGATTGTCCTCTCCCACCTACCTACCACTATGTCTGTCATAATGTAGTTACTTGTGCAAACCAAGAACACATCAGGGAATGTTATTGCCCAACTTTAGAACAAATCATTGCAGCCACCACCCTTAACTGGAAACAGCACACCCATATGGGTGCAGCTTCATCATTGAAAGGAAAGTCTGGCAAATCTGCCAATAAGATCAGTGTAGTAAAGCACAAGGGGCTAACTCCTTCTTCTAAAAGCAGCAGAATCCTGCAGTGCCTTTAGGGTAGCAGTAGGATAGTGCTAAGGAGGAGAAGAAGGATTGTGGCAAGTGAGGCAGTAAGAAACAGAAGGAGAAGAGGGAGAAGAAGCACCTCAACTTCATCAAGTTGAAAGACTCCAAGTTTGAGGGTGCTTCCTTTTACTTTGTGCATACTGCCTTTGTCCCATCCATGGTTGACCCATGAGTTGCTGTGCACCAGTCAGTGCAACTTCACCAAGGGTCTGTCAGTTCACCTACATCCTCTCAAACATAGGAAGCATTTACTTTTGCACATCACTTGGGCATTGAACCATCTACAGAACAGATATGCTCCCTTGACACTGCTCTGCCACTTCTTCAATGGCTCAACTTTTCTTCTCCACTCATGTCTCTCCCTGCCTCTTATTCTTCTGCTCCTTTCCCTACTCCTATCTCTCCACCACCAGTCTCTTGCATCAAGACCATTTTAGAAGACAATGAATCCATCATCTATAATTGCACCTTCTCAATGGAGGATCTTGACTCACCCCCTTCCTCAAAAAGATCTCAGAAATGGGTTTCCGAGATTGCATCCTCTTGGGATGAGGAGGATGAGGTCAATGTATATGGGTCCAACAAGAACATGGCTGATTTCTATGATCAGTACATGAAGGATACCAGGTATGTGGCTTTTCCTATAATTGCTGCCTCCTTGTCCTCACTACCTCTCCCTGCACACTTGTATGCAGTGCCAAGTAGTATAGATATAGTACATACACATATATCTGGTAGTTACACCACAATGGACATTATCTGTGCACATTCATCTAAGGATAAGTGTAATCACTGCAAGACCAAACCTCAGTGGATTCTCAACTCTGGTGCTTCAATCCACTTCTCCTCCAAAAGGAATGATTTTGTGGAGTACACCACATTTCCAAAGAAGGATCATATTCTGGTCCATACTGTTGCTGGTAACATTTACATTATTGGCATCAGCAAGTGCATTGTCCCCTGGAGAGACTTCAATGGATCTCTTCAGCATCTGACACTTGTTGGCATGGGACATATCCCTAACTCAGGGGTATGTCTAGTATCTATGGGTTAGTTACTGGCTTCAAGTGCTACCATACAAGGTGATAGAAGATCTATTTGTATGCTATATGGAGATGGCTTGCTTTTAGTGCCTTTTACTCTATTGCCTTACTTTGGGCATAATATGTATACTTTGGAAGTAGCATCACCCCAGCATAAAGCCCATACAATCACTTATGACATCATGTACAAGCAACTTGGACACCCTTCTAAGGATGTTCTAAAATATGCATGTGATCATACATGCAATTTTCCATCTTTTATTGAGTTTCCAAAGGAGGACACTATTTGTCCAGGCTATATAAAAGGCAAAATGCTGGCTTGTGCCTATCACCCAGATTCTTGTCATGCAAGTAAGCCATTTGAGCTTATACATTTGGATATTAAGTCCTTCCCCATACTTTCTTATCATAAGTATTGGTATATTATTACATTTTTTGATGATTTCACATCCTATGGGTGGAGCATCATGTTGCACACCAAGAGTGCTACATTACAGGCTGCCAAACACTTCCTATCTATGGTTAGCACCCAATTTGACACTAAAGTCAAAGGATGGATGTTCAATGCAGGGGGAGAGTACAGATCTGAAGCTTTTGATAAGATTCTTGCCAACAACAGGATAACTGCATATCAGAGTGCCCCACATATTCACCAACAGAATGGTTGCACAGAGCACTTTATGCAAACCATTATGGTCAAGTTGAAATTGATGTGTCTACAAGCATGCATCCTAAAATCTTATTGGGAATTCTTTTGGACCCATGCTGTTCATGTATACAACAGGACACCATTATGGTGCCATGATTGGCAAACATCTTATGAGAAGCTTAACCAGCAATCTCCTGATATCAGACATCTTTGCATCTTTGGCTGCAGAGCATACATACATCTATCTGCAGATGTCCACACCAATAAGATGGCCTCTAAATTGGAGGTCATTGTGTACCTGGGCATTGGACCTGATAATGACAAGAACTTCCTATTCATGCATTGTTCCAACAACATTAAATTTATTTCTTCACAAGCGCTCTTTGATGAGCAGCTATTTCCCTTTTGTGATAAACCTATGTGCATGCATACCAAAGCTCCACCTATTGGGGATAATGAGGATGATCTCAATATCCCTGCACTCGATGGCCACAATGATGACCTACCACCCACTACTGCACCACCTCTTAATCCACCTCAACCACCTCATCCATACATGCCTGAATATGCTGCTTGTCCCCTCTCATCCTCCAGAAGGCCACACAAGGCTGCCTCTGAATGCCACCTGCCTGTAGGGATCTCTGCTGTACCCCCAGCACCTCTTTGCCACTTTGGACATGAATGCTATATGCCTCATCAACCTGGAAGTGTTCATGATGACGATCATTATCCAGTCAATCAGCTTAAGGACATTGAGAGAGATGAAGCTTCCTCACCTTCTGGAAGTAGGATTCCAGGGTCTTTCCCTGATGCTATGCCCCCTGATATCTCAGTACCTGACATAACTGCTGCTAACCTCTCCAAGGATGAAATAGGTGCATCACCAGGGAAGGGGGAGGCACACTGAATATCTATCTTCTGTCAAAGGTGATCCAGCTAGATACTACAACCATGGATCCATCTAAAAAGCTGATATGTGAATGGACATATAGGAATATACACAAACTCCCTGTGGATAAGACTGCTAAGTGGAAAGCTGCATGTTGTGAACAGCTTGAGATGCTAGATAAGCATGAAGTATTTGAATTGGTTGATTGTCCTAAAGATCATAAAGTTATCAAGAATCATTGGGTATTTGATGTCAAACCCAACAGTCACAAATGAGCTTGCTTAGTTGCAAAAGGATTTTCACAAGTTGAAGGTCTAGATTTCAATCAGATCTTCTTTCCAGTTGTGCACTATGAAACTGTGCGATTAATGCTTGCACTAGCTGCCTTGGAGAACTGGCATATGGAAGCTGTCAATGTTCAAAGCACTTATTTATATGGCAAATTGAACAAAGAGATCTTCATGGAACAACCCAATGAGTTTAAGATTTCTGGCTTTGAGAATAAAGTTTTGTGCCTCAAAAAGGCACTTTATGGTTTAAAGCAAGCTGGTCTCACCTGGTGGAATGCTCTGAACAATTCTATAAAAGAACTAGGCTTTGAGCAGATTAAATCCAATCCAGGCGTCTTCCTTTACAAAAGGAAAGGCTCCCTAACAGTAGTAGCCATAGTCTATGTCAACAATGCTGTCTTCTGTGGTCCCTCTAAGGCCATTGTTGATGAAATCAAGGGATATTTCATGAGGAAATGGGAGTGTCAAGATCTCAGTAAAGCAACTGAGTTTCTACACATGTGCATTAAACATCATGGCCACAAGATTGACATTGATCAATGTATCTACCTGGACAAGGTTATTGAGCACTTTGGATTGCAGAATGCAAACTCCACTCCTACACCTCTCCCTCAGGGGTATTATCCCATTTGCAACAATGGGCTGGTAAATCTGGCACTATGTACCAAGTTCCAAACTATTATTGGATCTTTGCTTTATATCATAATTGGTATCCAACCTGATATAGCCTATGCTGTCACAGCATTATCAAAACATTTGGCTAATTCAACCAAAGAACATGTTAGTAAAGTGCTGTATATCTGCTGCTACCTATTAGATACACCAGATGCAGTGTTGTGTTTTGATGGTGATCAAAATTAGGGTATTATTGCCTTCACTGATGCAGATTGGGCATCCAATCCCAATAACCACAAGTCTTAAACTGGCTGGTTCCTTAAACTAGCCAGATGTACCTTCTCTTGGTACTCTCATCAGCAGCCTATAGTAGCCCATTCATCTATAGAGGCAAAGTACATGTACTTATTGGACTGTGGTAGACAAGCATTTTGGATATACCAACTTCTAGGCAAACTCGGGTACAAACTTGGTCTGATTTCTATCTGTGGGGATAATCAAGGATCCATATTTATGACATCTAACACTGTTATAGAGCAATGCAGTAAGCCCATTGATATCCATGAGCAGAGCTTGGTTTTCAGCAAGCTGAAAATGTAGTGACAATGCTCATCCCAGTTTGCTTTGAATATGCTCATCCTAATTTTTAAGTGAAACTGTTATATCCAGCCTTCATATAATAGTGTTCATGCTAGCTTTTGAGTAAAAAAAGTGATTATATTCATGGTATAGCAAGTGAAAGTAAAGTCTACATATTAAATATTCAAATTTCTAAATACTTCAGTCCAAACTACATTAGTAGCTTTGGTATCTTCTTGACCATGAAGAAAGAGAACTTTGATGTTTCTGGGATGAGTACAACATGACAAAGCCACATAAAGTTGACCATGTGAGAAAACAGAAGAACTCAAATTCAATCCAACATGCTTGACTGTTTGACCTTGTGACTTGTTGATTGTTATGGCATAGGCCAGATGAACAGAAAATTGGAGGCAACAAAAAGGAATAGAAGAATCCTGAAGACCAGAATTAAGAAACATGTGTGGAATAAAAACCACATTGTTAGCATCATTTCCATCCAACATCCTACACTCCAGAATGCAGCAAGTAGATCTAAGGAGCCTCAAGTGGGTACCATTACAAAGACCATTTATTGGATCCAGATTGCACAATAGCATAAGTGATGCACCATTTTTAAGCTCCAATTTATGGAGGGGAAATTCAAAAGGATTGAAGGTATTGAGGACTTCAGGTTGAACATACTGATAATCTGGCTTATCTTCTGGCACTGAGTCTACACTAAGGTAGGTGGTTTTCTCCTGAGGTGCAACACCATCTAGAATAATGGCATTGATTTCATGGGCTTGTTCATTTCTAGGACTAAGAATAGTATGATCCAGAAAATATTGATCAGAAAGCTGCCTGTCCTAGGCCAGAAGCTGAGAGTAGAGGGAATTTATGAGGGAGGCCATGGTATTACCACTGCACATGTGCTGAGAAAGTATCACATCTCCATCTATTATATCAATATATAGAAGTTGCTGTGCCCATTCATCAGATTCAGGATCTTGGCCAAGATGCTGTAGGAGCTGTATGCTCTCTATGGTTATAGAAGGTGTTTTCCCATCTATTCACAGGTCCTCTATCATCATACAAGACTTCATAATTGCATTCTATTCCAGTCCATATCCATCTATATGTGTCCAGTGCATATTTTTCTTATCCATTTCAGTCTGGTAGTTTGGATTCTTTTGTTTCTTTTCATATCACCTTGCCATCATTTGCTTCATCTATATATAGTTATATTACATTTTGGGACAACTCCCCTATTCTTGTTCACTTTAACTTTTTAGTCCTTTGATCTTAGTTTTCTTGCTATCTACTTGGTTCCCATAGCTACAAAGTCCTGGGAAATGCCCAGACTATAAAATCTTGTATTCAGCATTGCTGAATATCACCTCCCTTTCACTCAAAAGTCATGAAGGTCACTCTTTTTTCATTCTTCATCATCTTTGTTGTCAATCTGGTTTTGTCAGTCCAGATTCCTTTATTCCAGTGCACTTGGCACTTGCTCCTTCTTGGATTCCATCATACTAGTGTATTTGGCACTATTTTGCATTGACTCTCTTATTTTCCTTTCTGCATTGTCATCCCTGCTCATTTGGAGTTGGAATACCCATTCTCGACTTATATTCTAATCAAACCAGATTCAAACCAGATTCAACCAGACTCACATTTTGGAACAAGGTCTGTTGAAGCAAACCCTTTCTAATTGACATTTCCAGATAGCACCCCTTTGGAATGAGCATATACTCACATCCCACACCCTATCAACTACATTTGTTGTTCTTCAATGCATGTTTTGGTGAAGATAGTGAATGTTTATATTTGGCCAGAGATTGGAGTGAGTGAGGGCAGCTGGAACAATCTGTTCTCTTGAGCCATGCAGGATGACAGGAAGGGTTTGCCTGAAGTCTCCTTCAAATAAGATGGTAATACCTCCAAATGGACAATTGGGCTGATTAAGCAAGTCATGAAGAGTGTGATCCACTGTTTCCACCACAAGATGATGTTGAGAGGCTGCTTTATCCCAGATGATAAGAGAGGTCTCTTTGAGAAGCTCATAGATAGCACCATCTTTCTTGATGTTGCAAGTACTTTGCTCATGACAGGGAATAGGAATCTTGAATCATGAATGGGCAGTACAACCACCAGGAAGGAGAAGAGCTGCAAGACCAGTAGAGGCTGTACAAAGCACAATTTTATCTCTAGCATGAATTCCAGCAGCAATGAGTTTGGCCAAATAGATCTTTCCACATCCACCACCACTATGAAGAAAGAAAGATGATCCATGGGAGTTGAGAACACTATCCATGACAGCATCATAGAGAGCAATTTGCTGAGGATTGAGAGTGGGAAGTCCTCTGTCAACCTGTTCTTGCTGCTCCTCTCTATTATAATGTCTTTGCTCAAAGATTAATTGGTTTCCTCTATAACCACCCCAGTTGTGCTGTGATCTAGGCATGGATGGAAAGTCCTCCAAGCTTTTGCCATGTCTCTTGAGCTCTTGATCCATAAGATGCAAGCCATAGTCATAGATCTGCTCTAGAGCAGGCTAAGCAATGTTGAAGGTCTGAATAAGTCTATGGGCAAGATTATCACAAAGATGATGTTTGATGTCATTCCATAGTTGATCAGGATCCACAGGAGAGCAATGGACCAGAATAACAATGAACAAAGAATGCAGTTGATGGCCTGTTTTGAAGTGAGCAGCCTCTTATAAATACAACAGCCATTTTCTATCATCTTGCAAAAGACCATATGCATAACAGGCCTCTTTAAAGTTTTCATAAAGATGACCATCAATAGTGTGAAGATCTTCATAGGAGATGGCACCTATTGGAGAAAATATTGATTATACTACACAAATACATATAATAATCAAATTTTACCTTTGACCACAGGCAAATAAAATGCTTCACCAGCAGAGGGAGGAACAGAGTACATGCATTCAATGGCTTTGTATCTTTGATGAATCTTCCAAATAGCTTGGTGCTTGTCCCAGACAAAGTTCTTTGGAGAGTCTTGATAAAGATAATTATAAGCTCCAGCAGCAATGAGGTCAGGATCTTGATTGGCCTTGAACCATCCAAGTAGCTGAGTGTCCTTGACATTGTTGACCACATTCTCAATCTCAACTTCAGCCCAAAAAAACCATAGACTGATGACCAGGAAGATGAATGGGAAGACAATAGACAGCTGGCCACTTCATGTGCATAGGAAATTCAAATATGTTGTGGCAGGCTTGAGTGAAGGATATGTATCTGGTATCAAGGTAGGAGTGGATTTCATTTTCTCCTTCAGTAAGAATAGTGGCATGATTTGGACCCTTGTAGATGTACTTGTGGATGTATTTGATAGCCTTGATTGATTCACAAACCTTCAAATTGATATAACAGTTAAATTGCACCAATAGCTTTCTTGGATGGAGAACCACAACTTTGTTGTCAAAAACATCCTGGTGTTTCTGGACAGTTTTGCCATTGTCAGGGCAAGCATAATCAGGATAACCATCTTCCTTGACAATGGTCTGATTGGTAAAGACCTTTGGAAAGTGCTTTTTGCAGACATTATTTTCTAAGCACCTTTGAGGAGAGCAAGGACCATGAAGCATATACTTGGAAACAGCAGAGTAAAGCTGGGGATGGATTTGAGAGTCAGGAATTTGGGCAGAGATAATTGCATCAATTTGCTCCACAGTAGAAATTTTGTCTTGTTGCTCCAAAAATATTAAGAGGTGCATGTGAGGAAGTCCACACTTTTGATATTCAATGATGTAAACAAATCCAGCCACCTGTCCAAAGTAGCTATCACAAAATATCTTTAGCAATACTTGTTGCTTTGCATGAAAAACACATGTGACCAAGTCAGGCCTATCCATAGTTGTTTGACCTA
Organism: Boletus bicoloroides; assembly: GCA_038090895.1. Classification (NCBI taxonomy): domain Eukaryota; kingdom Fungi; phylum Basidiomycota; class Agaricomycetes; order Boletales; family Boletaceae; genus Boletus; species Boletus bicoloroides. The sequence goes on from JBBPNM010000007.1 coordinate 9,293, forward strand.
AATGAATAGTGAAAATTTATATTGTAAATGATATGTGAATTTAAATATACACACTAGCAAGCAGATTTTGAGAGATTTCAGGCCAGCTTCCATTGGCAGTCATAGTAAGAAATAAATCAGGCTTTCTGAATTCTTGACAAATGGCCAGAGAGTCTTGAAGCAGTTGCTGCATATAGTGAGGCCCACCCTTATGAGTGGAAGGAAGAATGACATGACCAACTTGACTCAAGTTTTGACCTTCACCACCATCTTGATATATGCAATCTTGTAATCCTTGATATAAATTAGCCCTAAGCTTGGTTTGATTGTTGGCAGCCCAAGTAAGGTTATATTGCTCAATAGATGCCCATCCATCATAGGTGAATTGCTGAAAGAGCCTGCCTCTGAAAATATTTGGTGGTTCTACTGCTAATGGACATATATGAAGCCTATAAGCATACCAAAGTAGCTATGTAACCTTTTTTGAGCGATGTGCATTCCCATTGTGTTGTTGTAAGGGGATGTTCAAATGCCAGCCCAAAAAAAAGCACATAATGAAGAAGGAGATATAATGGATGAAGATTGCTGATCCAATGTAGACCACCACCTTGTAAACATAAAATGATGTCATGGTCCATCCTTACATTCTCTGAACCATCTCCAGGAACAATTGCAGCTATCTCCTCTATAGTGGGCAAATTATATCTTCTAACATCAGCTGCTTGTTGTAAATGAAGTCGCATGTGTATATTAGTATGCTCTTCAGGAGGTTTGGCCTATATGATTTTATATAAGTAAGTATATTATATACAATTTGCAATTACTCACCCTCATGATTTCATAAGCTTGTTTGTAAAGTGGGGCATAAGGACTTATTTCTCTAAAAGTAGTATGCAGATCCAGCAAAATGGCATCATTAAGCTGAGGATTGTGTTGAATTCATCTGTTGATTGCCTCCTCTGGGTCATAAATATAAAGCTGAGTATAAAAAGGTTGTAATCCATCTGGTGGTATGAGAGATCCCATTAGGTGGTGAAGTGCACCATGAATCTGAAAGGATGCTGGCCCAGATTCTTGAATTGTATTGTTGTCTATATCTGTGCCCACAGAGGTAAATGACAAAGCATTATTGTATTGCCAAATTTTCTTTTTAAATTCTGTATGATCTTGAGGATCATCAAATAGCTCCTGCAAAACATGTGGCCACTATTGGAGAAGGTGGTGGAGAAGGTGGGAGTGGTGGAGAAGGTGAGGGTGGTGGAAAAGATGGGGGTGATGGAAAAGATGGGGGAGGAGATGGAAATGGGGATGGAGAAGCATGTTGTCTTTGCTGATCTTGCTCATATTGTTCTGCTGAGTGCTGACTATGTTCACCAAGGGCTTCCTCAAGCAAGGCTTGAGAAAATTGTTGGATTTGAATAATTACATTGTTCTCCTGAGATTGGTGTACTTCCTTCTGTTGATGTAGTACTTCTTGTTGTTGTTGTTGCTTCCTTTGATGCTCCAATGCCTGTTGATATAGTGCATGCTACTGCTGCTGCTGCCCCCTTTGATATTCCAATGCTTGTTAATATAATTCAATTCATCTTCTATATTCCTCCTGTTGTTGATATAAAGCTTGCTGTTGTAATGCCAACTGTCTTTCATGCTCTGCTTGCTGCCTTTGTAAATGCTGTAATTGTATAGCAGCTTGCTGATTCTCTGCATGTTGAAAGTCAACAATACCCTGAATAGGTGGAGGAATAACTGGATTTAAAAATGGTTGGGGAATAGCTGGAGGATATGCAGGACCAGCTTGAGCATTGACAGACTGAGCAGCAGATGAGTGAGTTGATCTTCTATTAGATCTTCAATTACCCTGACAATTTTGATGAGTTGCATTAAACCCTTCTAGCAACCTAGCATTGTAATCCACTCTCTCAAGATGTTGAGGTGGTTGAGAAAACACCTAATAGCCCATAGGAGGTTGTTGATTAGGAATGTAAAAGAACTGAGGAGGTTGAGGAGCAGGTGGGAACATTGGTGGTGGAGCTGGCATTGGGGGTGGTGAGTGTTGCTGACAATGTATTTGCTGTTTATGATACTCAATCTGATGGCATGGTATATCTGGATATTGATCAACAGGCATAGGAGGATGGACCTATGATTTTCAATAAATATCATGCAAGTAAATATATCCATAATAATAACATACCATTAAAGCATTGGGAATATTTTGAAGGACCTGAGCAGGATACTGATGGGATGGAGGAGAGCCAAGAACATGCTGATCACATTCAGCCTGACAGCCAGTATTCCATACATGCTGAGGAGATGTTGGAGGAGATGTCCTAACATATACATATTGTATTAAGATTTGAAGATCAGAATGGTATGTGAAAATACTTATATTTTGGCCAATATGAATCTGTTAAGATGAATATGAATCTGTCAAAGAGAAAAGGTTGACCTGTGTGAAAGACAGCAAACAGGTCGGAAGTGGATATAGTATAGTAAAAGATGGGATAATTCTGGTGTCAAGCTATCTTGTAACATAAGGTATGGCAATGTGACAATAACTGTATTCATGTGAACAGTAGACATTATTGATGCATCTTACATAGCAGCCTCTAGTGCTCTGCTAATATGCCCCCTTGTACACTATGGGGAAAACAACATTATCCTTATTTAAGACAGCAGATGATCATATGACTATATGTAAGTGTATATGACTCCACCCATATTGAGGATGAGCAATGGTGCCAAAGCATGCCTCCTTAACCCTGGAGTCTGGGTATTAAAAGCAAGACAAAAGAGTAAAAGCAGAAGGAAAAATCTAATTGGATTAAAATATCAGTCTAAATCATTGAAATAATCAAACTTACCACAAAAAAATCAAAGATATGATGAAGAATTCAAAGAACTGGGTAGGAATGAACTCTGATCTAGATAGAAATCATTTATCTCCCAACTTACCACAGAAAAATCAAAGATTAGTCCAAGATCAGCTCTGATCTTGAAGAAATATGCACAAAATCACAAAAATGATGAGTTCACTAATCTTATCCATCAAATCATGGGTAACTTACCACAGAAGAATAAAAGATCAGGCCAGGAATGAGCTCTGATCCTTGAGGATAGGCAAAATTTCGCAAAAATTGCCTTATTTAATCTTATTTATCAAATTATTGCCATATTAGCCTTATTTTCACTTTAATAACCAATATATTGACTCACCACAGGACAGTTGTGCTTATTCAACCTATTTGATGTGGAAAGATGCTATCTGAAGGCTCTGAGAGGGGGGAGGAAGATGTTGTGGGAGGGAAAAAGGTATTATGACAGCAAGAATGTGCTTTTGATGTGAATTGTAACTCAGTCGGATGGGAGTGGGTGGTGGCTGTGCTGATGTGCCCTAATTCATTGGGTGGACATGTGACCAGGGTCAGCCACATGATTTTGTTCAAGCAAAAAAGAAAGGTTTGTACTGATAAGTGAAATACCTAAAATACTTGAAATATCCAAAATACTCAAAAAAAGTGTCAGATAAGATTCACACTCACACTCTCCCATGCCATTCTGCATTAACTTTTTAGATTGGCATGCAATACATGACTGGATTAAAGCTGGCCATATTGAACTATTCTTTATCAATGGTGCATCCAACCCCTGCTGATATGTTCATTAAGAACTTAGGACATATAAAGTTGGAAGAATTTAGGCAGAGTCTAGGACTAGTTATATCCTGAGGTCACTCAATCATTTCATTTACTCTGTATTGCTACATTCTTTACTATTGTTATGCAAAGCATACAAAGATAGCCTTTTACTAGGCAGACAACATTTGGACAATGCTCACAAAGAGACCAATGTCCAAAGTGCAACCTTTCAAAGGAATTCTGAGGACAAGGGTTGAAGCAACTAGCTTCCAAGGACTTAGGTGGACTCAAAGAGTGAGACTAGAAGCACACTTGTATTGCATAGATCAAGAATGGGGAATACAAACAGTAACTATAGAGTTTATATATGTTGGACTAGCACACATAGACCAAGAGAAGAAAGAGGAAAGAGGAAAAGAATAGAACATAGAAGAATATGATGGAAATGGGGAAAGTAGGCTGTCATAAGAGTGAGTGGAGACTACAGGCTGATGTGAGAGAATTGGCAAAAGAAGGAGAAGTCTGATAAAGGATAAGAATGATAAGAGAGATAAGAGGTTATACCCAAGAGAAAAAAATAGAAGTTGGTCCAATGACAAGAAGATAACTAATGTTAGAGGGGTGGAGTCCTCTCCAGTAGCAACAAGAGGTATTGAAAAGATAAGCAAGGTTTGATGAAAGAGAAGTAAAATTGTAACAACTATACACCCATGCACCTCTAAAATGGCAGCAAAGTGAGGGGGAGTGTTGAACTTCATATATGAAGTTCACCCCTATAATACTTAATATACACCTATACAAGATTATATTACCATAATGAGTATATTGTAGTCATATATAATATTCAAACTCAATGTCTAAGTTCTAATAGATACTTGTTCTATAACTACTATCATCAATCACAACACCAATCATTTTCTACAGAAACATCCTATTAGCATATGAGTAATCCTCTACACTGGATTGTATGTTCAACATGAAGGGTGCAGCCCTTCATGCTAGATGCCAAGCTGTATATGTGGAGAAAAAGTAAGGATAAATAAAGGGTCAACTTTATCTTGCTTGTCACTTCTTTCTAGGGGAATAAACAAGAGAACTTGAATGGAGTTCCTTGCTGGCCCTTGTGGCCTTAAGTACTAATTTTATGATGACATGTGTATACTACCAATCTACAATAGTATGGTGCATAAAGGATATAGTAAGGAAGAGAATCATAAAGTGGATATCAAAGAACTGCTATGTTGAACTTGCACTATCAAAGCAGCAGTTCCAGTACCAATGTATTCATTTGTATCCAGCTTGGACTGGATTCACTGGACTATCAGACTTGGACCTGGATTGGGGTTTAGGGCCAATTAGATGATTGAGCCAGACTCTCATTGTGCTGTAGATGTTACACTTGGACCTAGGTAAGGCAGCAAGCATGGCCTTTGGAAGACAAGAGGGCTGGTTCAAGGTTCAAGGTACTGGCCTAGGTTCTTCCTAGACAGAGACGAGATGTCTGTTGCAACATCAAGTGGATTCAGGTGACAATGGTCACTAGGGCAAGGGCAAGTTTACAAGGACAAGCTACCTGCTTGAAGTGCAGGTAGAGACTTATAAGATGATCAAGAACTTTGGAAAGGTTGACCAGTTATATTGGTGGCACAAAGGTACAAGGACAAGGGGGGCAAAGGGGCAGAGAGCCAAAGGAGCAAAGGAACCAAAGGAGAACTAGCTTAAAAAGAAAGGTACCTATCTAAGGTCCCTTTATATACCGTACTCCTAGTGTTTAGGGCTGGTTCATAGAGAAGGATGAGATAAGCAAAGAGAAAGCAAGAGAACGGTATGGAACAGTGGTGAGGTAAGCAAGAATGAGTCATCAAGTGATGACATTGGATGGAGGAGTAATCGTGATAACGGAGGATGAGTAATTGTATGGTAGTATCAGGTGATTACTGAAAACAGATGTGTCATCAGTGAAAAGAAATAGTAGTCCAAGGAAAAGTATAGCACAGCTAAAGAATCGTAACAGTAGACACATGCACATTACAATATGGACATTTGTAGTCTATCCCTCTACCCATGGTGCCATTAGGGCTTTGCCATATTAAGTACTAACCATCTTGTATATAAGATGTTACACTTGTGGCATCAATCCTAGTCTTGAAGTGTATACTCAGGAGTAGCACAAGAACTCTGAGAGATAGGAGCTGGTCTCACTTCCTAAGTTCACACTCAGGCAAGTGGATGGACTAGAAAATATGCTGGATTGTGTAGAACTAGCTAGGGAATAGAAGTACAGGAGAGAGCCTTTATATACTGTAGAGATCTGCACACAGATTCATGCTATGCTATCAGTATCTAGCCTAAGGCATCTGTAGGCACAGCTCCAAGAGAGAGCTACCTAGAAGTGGAATAGTGTCTGAGTCATAGGGGATCAGAGACATGACAAGTCAGAATGAGTCACATGGGTGATCATGTGATGTTATGTCCATAAGTAGAAGGAGAAATGGCAAGTCCCTAAGGTGAAGGTAAAAAGGAAAGAAAAACTATAACATATATGGGTATGCTGTTCCCAGTTGAGGATGGTGGTAGTGATAATTTGGTCTAAAGTTGGGGCAATTATGTCCTCCAATGCATCCTTGGTTTGCACAAGTAGTTGCATGAAGACAGACATGGTAACAAGTAGGTGAGAGAGGACAATCATTGCTTGGATGTTGTTTGGGATGGCATATTGTGCTTGACTCAATTTGGTAAACATTACAATATGGACATTTCTACTCTATCTCTCTATCCATGGTGCCATTAGGGCTTTGCCATATTAAGTACTAACATCTTGTATATAAGGCTGAATATTTCACCTAATAATTCCAATAATTCCAATACCCTCTTACTCTTAGGTGAGCTTTGAGTGGGAGTCCTCTGTGCACCCTAGTAGCTGCATCTGAGCACCCTCTGGGCTGCTTCCCATTCAATAGGTTATGAGCCCTGTGAGCTGCACTCAATCCACACCCTATCCAGCAGTGGATAACAAGCTCATGCTTTTAGCTCACCTATCAGACATCTGTGTGTGCAGTCTACAATGGCTGCTAGCCATTGGAATGGGACCAGATTGCATGTGCTATTGCTGGCAGCACCAATCCAAAGACTCTGATTGCTGGACTTTTTGTTTTTCTAATTTTTGTAATGAATAACTCCAATGCTGACCACATCCTCTTAGATCTCACCATGTTCAATGCACTCTTCAATGCTGTCCTGCTTCTTGATGGTGCTGTGACCTTCCAGAAAGGCCTATATCATGTCCACCAGGGATTCCTATATCCTCTGGAAGGACCACCTGGCTGAGAACTCTATGGACTGGGATATCTACAAAGCAGTAGAGGACTGGGACATTGCAAATGTGAAGGTTGCCAGGAACATTGTCCTGCATGTATCTGATGCAATCCATGTCAAGATCTCAAAACTCAGAACCACCAAGGAGATATGGGAGTTGCTCCAGACTGAGTATGGCACCCTTGGTGTCACAGTAGCTTTCTTACTCTTCAAATCTGTCCTTGACCTGCACATTCCAAGTGATCAACATCCTGGAAAAGCACTCAATCAATTGCAAATGTTTTTGATAGAACTAAAGGATGCCAAGTTCAAACTTCCAACCAAAATCCAAATCATGCTTCTCCTCACAAAGCTCTCTCCCAACATGGAGGTAGCAGCTCAGAAAGTTGCAATGGATGGCATCACAAATTCCACCACCTTCAAATCCATCCAGAAGCTCACAATCCTCTCCTATGAGCAACATACTACCCAGCATGGACAGGCTCTGCAATTCGCTCATAAGCTATCCACTGTCAAGCCCAAGCCTGCTAATCTGTCATTTGTCTTCCAGCAGCAGCAGCATGCACCTCACAAAGGCAAATAGGGAGAGAGCAGACAATCTGGATCAAATGGTGGGAATTCTGAACAGCAGAATGCCAATGGAAACCATGAGAAGAAATACACTTGTGGCACTCAGGGCGAAAAGGCTAAACAGCAGTGGAAAGGCTAGGAAAATCAAATGCTCACCTCTCCTATTACCTACAACAACACTTTCTTTGGATTTGCTTCTATTATTAAACTTGCAAACAGTCCCCACTTTGCAGATTCCACTCTGGACATTCTGGAGGATCCACAAAAGGCTGTGCACACTGCTGCTGCACCCTCCTTTGGTCCTCCTGCCTTTGAGGAAACTCCTCACATTATCTCACTTATCAAGCGGATGAGTGTTGAGGTCACACCTCAGGTTGTCCAGATCCTGGATCCAATCTCTGCAAAGGTCCCCCAGACCAATACCCATCTCCATACCTTACATGACCACTCTGCTGCTATTACAATTCCTTACTTAGCACTACTCTTTTCCTTGGACTATTGTCTCTTTCCACTAATGACATATTTATCTTGACTAATCATCCAATACTATCATACAGTTACTCATCTCTTGTCATCATGATTACTCCTCCATCTGATGTCATCACTTGATGACTCATTCTTGCTTACTTCATTATTGTTCATTATTGTTCTTTTACTTTCTCTTTTGCTCACTTCATTCTTCACTACAAGCCAGCCCTAAACACTAGGAGTATGGTATATAAGGGAGCCTTAAATAGGTACCCTTCTCTTTAAGCTAGTTCTCCTTTGGCTCCTTTGATCCCTTGTCCCCCTTGATCTCCTATTCCCTTGTTTTTGTATTTTCATATTAGTAATATAACTGGTCAACCTTCCCAAGTCCTTGATCACACCTTATAAATCTCTGCCTGCACTTCAAGCAGGCAGTTTGTCCTTGTAACAAACCCTTTGTCTCCAATGACCATTGTCACCAAGAATCCCCTTGATATTACAATGCACATCTTGCCATCATCTGGGAAGAACCTAGACTCATATCTTGAACTTCAACCCACCCCCTTGTCTTCCAAAGGCTATGTATTATAGATGTATTCTCTTTCCCCTATTTTTCCTAAATTTTCCCATCTTGTTCTATACACCTATATTCCTTTTATGGACTTAGTCATTTTCTTCATGTAGTGATTATCTTACCACACAAACACTTCTTATCTCTCCTCTCATGTGACTAACAGGAACTTTCCTTTGGTCTAGATTCCCCTGTACAGCTTCTCATTCCCATGATCACCTCCATCTTGTGTAGGGCTATGCTCTTCATTTCTGCTCCTTCTCTTTCATATCATAGCTATGCCACAGCCTTTTCATCTCTACTATGCTTCCATTCTTGAGGTTGTTTGCCTTATTCCTTTAATCTCTGTCTATGACTCATCCTTGCTCTCACAGATATTGTTACACTTGTGGCATAAGTCCTAATCTTGAAGTGTACACTCTGGAGTAGTACAAAGACTCTGAGAAATAGGGATTGGCCTCCCTTCCTAAGTTCACACTTTAGGCAAGTGGATGGACTAGAAAATACACTGGATTGCATAGAACTAGCTAGGGAATAGAAGTACAAAAGCAAGCCCTTATATACTATAGGAATCTGTGCACAGATCATGCTATGCAAGCAGGATTGTCATTGGAGGTATCTACCTTGTCCTTGCAAGATAGGGCATCACTAGGTCCCATTTGTGATCCTGGTGTGACCCAGAAGGTGAGGTCAAAGTCTTGTAGAAATAGCATCCATTGGGCTTGTCGGTGAGACAACTTGTGAGGCTGCTTAAAGTAGGATAGGTTTTTGTGGTTAGTGACCATGATCACAGGGTGGCTTGTTTCCTGGAGGTAGTGTTTCCATTCAGTGAGAGCATGGATTATGGTAAGGAGCTCTTGGTCAAAGATGTTGTTACGTTTCTCTCTACTTGTCTATGTCTCTTGTTTCAGACTATCTTTCTTCTCATCAATGACTCATCCTTTATTACTAATTGTCTGCTTTCTTTGCATGATTACTCACCCACCTCGTCATCATGATTACTCCCACATAGCCTTTCCAGCTGAGTCCATTGTTTGATGACTCGTTCTTGCTTACTACATTTTATTCTTTCATCTTCTATGGCTTTCTACCTAGTTACTCAATTAGGTACTCCAAAGCCTACCCTGAACCAAGAGGCAAGGTATATAAGGCCTCTAGATGAGGACCTTCACCTTTAAGCTAGTTCTCCTTCTTACTTGTACCTTACAAGAGTTCTAGCAATCCATTTGTTGTTTCTTGCATCCCTATTCAAACCTTACAAGTCTCTACCTACACTTTGAGCAGGTAGCTTGTCCCTGAAATCCCTTGACCTTCAGTGGCCATTCTATCACCAAGGACCCCTCTTGACGTCACTACAGACATCTAGCCTTGTCCAGAAGACCCTGACTAGGAACCCTTGTCCCTGTCTTGACCAGAAGGCTACATTTGCTGTCCTACCCAGACCCAAGTGTAACAGATGTCATATTTGCGTTCTGCAGCCAAAAGAGTTTTTGAGAGAAAGGCACAGGGGTGTAAGTCTTCATTGAAGTCTGCCTGCATAAGGACTGCTCTGGTGGCTGTGAGGAAGGCATTGGTCATGATGGTGAAGGGTTTGGTAATGTCAGGAAGGGTTAAGACTGGTTCTTTGGTGAAAGTTGCTTGCAGTTTTTTAAATGCAGTGTCACATTCTGTGGTCCAGTCCCATTTTGCCCTCTTCTTAGTTAGGTCATGGAGGGGTCAGGCAATTGTGGAAAAGTCAAGGATAAACTTCAGTAGAAGTTGCAAAATCTAATGAACAACTATACTCCTTTCACAGAGCTGGGAGGTTTCCATTCCTGGATGACAGTGAGTTTGACTGGGTCCATCCTGACATGCCCTTCCCTGACAATTATGCCTAAGTATTCTACTTCAGCTTTGTCGAAAGAGTACTTTTCTAGTTTCAAAAATAGTTTGTGCTCCTATAGACATTCCAATACTTTCCTCATTCATTTTGTGTGGAGTTCCTGGTTATTGGAATGGATAAGGATGTCATCCATATAGATGATGAGCCATCCTTCTGCTATGAGATTGCCAAAGATGTGGTTCATCAATGTCTGAAAGGTGGTAGGGAAGTTGCATAGCCCAAAAAACATTCCTGTCAGCTTGAATAGTCCCAGGGGGGTGACAAATGTAGCTTTCCATCTATCTTCAGGCTTAATGAGGACATTGTTGTATCTCCATCAGATGTCCATTTTGGTAAAGATCAATGATCCTTTGAGCTTGTCAATCAGGTTGGAGATGAGTGGTAGTGGATAGATGTTCTTGACAGTATGGGAGTTTAGATATTGGTAGTCTTGACATGGCCTTACCAATCCATCTTTTTTTGGTATGAAGAAGAATGGTGACACTTGTGGGGATTTGGATGAAACAATCTTTCTGGACTTGAGATGTTCATTAACAAATGTTCTGCAAGCCTCTTGCTCCTTAGGGTTAAGTGGGTAGACTTTGGTCACTTTTAGGAAGAATCCTTCATTGAGTTTGATGGCATGGTCAAAGGTTCTAGATGGGGGGAGTTTGTCAATGGTTTTTTTTTTTCAAAGATGTCCCTAAAGTCAAAATATGGTTGAGGTAGTTCAGCTTTAGGTTTCTTCATCTGTTGAGCTAACTCTGTTGCTAACATGGTTTTCCTGATTGAATAGGCTTTTTGGGTATACTTGTCCATTCTCTTCTTCCAAAGGTGGGCAATTTTGTGGTCAAGGTTCATTCCTAGATAATGGATCAGGTATCACTGGGTGATTGCAGCTGGGGAATCATGTCAAAGCATTCTAGGGATGAAAGAGATGGTTACTTCCCCAGTGGTCCAATCAACAAGGGGGTTAACTTCTTGAAGCCAGGGTAGCCCCAGGATTAGGTTCTCCTGACCACAATTGACAACTAGGAATTCCCTTTTTTCCTTGGTTTCAGCAATTTGGAGATAGAGAGTTACTTTGTGGTGAATTATTCCTCCTTGATTAGCACTTCCATCCACATTTTGTGCTTTGAGTGGTTGAGAGAGTCTCTGCAATTGATATCCCTTTTTTTTGACCAGGTCTTGGTCAATAAAGTCACTGGTTGCCCCACTATCCACCAGGGCAAAGGTGTTAACAATTTGTGCTCCTTCATTCATAAAGACAGAGATGGGAATGCAAATGGATTTTTTATCTGGGTCTGATATAAATACAAGAGCAATGATTTCTGGAGGCAAAGATGTTGATACTTTCCTCTGGTCTAAAAATCCTCAATTTCTTTGACCTTGGTGGTGGCTACCATTTCCACCTTTCCTTCATCTTCTTCAGCAAAGCAGGTAGCAAGTACCCATAAGATCTCTTCTTTGGTGATTCCTTTCCTTTCAAGGGTTCCTATGAACTGTGCTAACTCTGATTTGGGTTTCAGAGTTGGGAGTGTGGCTGGAGTGGTGGTAGTTGCCCTTACTTGGGCTGGATTCCTGGGTGGACATGATGGTTCTTGATTATGAGGTCAATCCTGAGGGTAATTCTTGGTGTGACATCCAACTTTGTGACAGATGAAGCACTTGTTGTATTTCATATGTTCAGCTTTTTCTACAGAAGAGAGATGAATGGCATCAATGTCCATGGCATTGGGGTCTTGTGTCATTCTGGGAAGGAAAGATCTAATGCTACCTCCTCCTCGGAGAGTAGTGATCCATTTCTGCTGAGCATGGAACTTGCTTGCCTATCTAATCCACTCATTCAGTGTAGTGGGGATATCTTTGACCAACAAGACCATTTGTCCCAGGCTAGGATCTAGTTTGGTGGCAAAGGTCTTGATGAGAATTTCTTTGTCCTTGATTCCTGTCTGTGCTGCAGCCAACTGAAAGTCTGTGACATATTTCTGGAATCCTTCTTTGTAATCCCTTAGATTTTGGACAAGGCAATTCATGATTCTCCTTGCCTTGTTTTGGATGTCAAAGGGGTAAAAGGTCATCTTGAAGCTGGCTACCATATTGTCCCAGGTTTTCTCATTGTTTGAGATGGTGGCATCATTGAGTTTGTAGAACCATCCTTCTGAGAATGGCTTTCCCCTTCCTTTACTCATTTTGTTTAAGGCTGTTAGAAGTTTTGCCTTATTGTTGTAGACAGAGGAGTTCATTTTGAAGTAGGCTTAAAGGGATAGCATCCACCTATTTGAGTCTTCAGAATTTCCAGAGAAGTCTTTGGACAATCCTGCCTTTAGTTTAGAGGGGCAGGATGTCATGTGTATCATGTTGGGGTCTAGAGGTTCCTTGTTGGGTATTTCCACATCAGGATCTTTCTCTGCTTCCTCTGTGTCTGATTCTTCCTTTGCTGCTGCTTCCTCAGTATTGAGTCTGGCAGCATGTCTTTCTATCTCTTCCCTCATGTATAGTTGTGCAGGGGAGAAGGTGGGTTGTTCGGATTGGACAAGGGTTAGTGTATCCTCACTGTCAAAGAATCTGCCTGTGGTTTCCTTGTCAGTTTTATCTGTGATATAATCAGATGGAGGATGAAGGGTATGGCAGGGGGCAGAGATATGAAAGTGACTGGAGGACGATATGGTGGATGATTCCCTTCTGCTAGCTAGCAAGAGATATGTGACAAGCTAGTTCTTTTATTATGCTTGTGGCATAAGTCCTAGTCTTGAAGTGTACACTCTGGAGTAGTATAAAGACTCTGAGAGATAGGAATTGGCCTCCCTTCCTAAGTTCACACTTTAGGCAAGTGGATGGACTAGAAAATATATTGGATTGCATAGAACTAGCTAGGGAATAGAAGTACAAAAGCAAGCCCTTATATACAATAGGAATCTGTGCACAGACCATGCTATGCAAGCAGCACTAGGGCTAAGGCGTCTGTATATGAGTAGATGGGGACATGAGGCATAGCTCCAAGAGAGAGCTGCCTAGAAGTGGAATAGCATCCAAGTCATAATGAATCAAAGATAAGACAAGTCATAAAGAGTCACATGGGTGTCCATGTGATGTTGTGTCCATAAGTGGAAGAAAAAATGATAAGTCCATAAGGGAAAGAAAGAAAAGAGGGAAAAACCATAACAGATATTGCTATGATTCCCTAGTTAGCACTGTCCTTTTTCCTCAGACTACTATTTCTTTTCACTGATGACACATTCATTTTTACTAATTGTCTGATGTTACTGTACAATTACTCATTCTCAGTCATCATGATTACTCTTCCATCCAATGTCATCGCTTGATGACTCATTCTTGCTTACCTTATCATTCTTCTATGATATTCTTTCACTTTCTCTTTGCTTACTTCACCCTTTTTTATGAGCCAGCCCTAAACACTAGGAGCACAGTATATAAGGGAGCCTTAGATAGGTACCCTTCTCTTCAAGTTCTTCTTTGGTTCTTTGATCCTTTGACTCTTTGCCTCCTTGCCCTCCTTAGGTCCCTATCCTTGCCCTTGTATCTTTGTACCAGCAATACAACTGGTCAACCTTTCCCAAGTCCTTGATCACACCTTATAAGTCTTTACCTGCACTTTGAGCAGGTAGCTTGTCCTTATAAATCTACCTTTTGTTTTAGCAATCATTGTCACCTGAACCTCACTTGACATCACAACAAATGCCTCATCTCCATCTAGGAAGAACCTAGGCCAGTACTTTGAACCCTGGCCTAGCTCCCTTGTCTTCCAAAGGCTATACTTGCTGCTTTACCCAGGCCAAAGCATAACAAGTGTTAGAGCCAGTCCATAGAAAAGGATGAAGTAAGCAAAGAGAAGGTAAGAGAATAGTATGGAACAATGATGAAGTAAGCGAGAACAAGTTATCAAGCAATGACATCAGATGGAGGAGTAATCATGATGACAAGAGATGAGTAATTGTATGATAGCATCAGGCAATTAGTAAAACAAGTGTGTCATCAGTGAAAAGAAATAGTGGTCTAAGGAAAAAGGATAGCGCTATGTATAAAATCATAACATTACCCTTGTATTATCCCTGAAACTCCAGAGAAGGGTAAGGCCTGTGAGTCAGAAATCCCTGTAGGAGGGGGAGCTGCTGATGTTGATGTCTCTATCTGCATCCCAAGGGGAATCATTGTAATTGGAGTCAACAGTGGTGTATCTGTTGGGGGAGCAAGAGTGACTGTTCTGGACTCAAGTATGCTAGTTGCCTTGAGGGGCAGAGGCATTGACAGGAATCATTCTGTTGGAGTGACATAGTGTGGAGTGATGGATGATAGGGGAATTCCCTGAGGAAGATGAGGATGAGGATAGAGGTGAGGTAGGGCAATGAGGGTAATGATGCTGGGAGTGACCAGGGCTGAAACTCAGGCAGTGAGGGCATTTATAGTAGGGGTAGTTTGCCTGAAGATGCCCAAGGCAATGGCACTTGAAATAGGTTTCCCTGTAGCATAGGTGGTCAGATTGCAGTGGAGTGAGAGTAAACTCACTGTCCAGGGTCCCTTGTGTGCTCATCTCATACATCAGCTCAGTTCTTCTCAGTGCTCATTCTGCTTCTTGGAAGAGGAGAGATGGAGATGGAGTGGGTCACCTTGGGGGAATGGGAATTTCCCCAAGTTCTCTGAGGTAATGATCAACATTGATGACCAGCTCAGGCATTCCTAGCTGGGTGAATGTGATGGTGAGGTTCTCCTTGATCTGGTAATGAATGGACTGGATCATAGAGATATGGCAGGTGATGCTCTGCTTGGTAGTGGCAAGGATGAGGAGGTTTCCTAGATATTGATTTTGGAGGTTAGCCCAGTAGAGGGCCCAGAGTGGGGAGTCGACATCAAGGTAGCTGTCAAGGGGGATGGCAAGGTGAGGGTCACAGAGGTGAGCAGTCATGTTACAGAGTTCTTCCTGGGAGGGGGAGTCTGTGTGGAGGTGGTGTGCATACAAGGGGATATCCACTGACATGATGGAGCCAGTGATAGTGGGAGCAGGGATAACAAGGGGGGAGGAAGAAATTCTATCAACTAAAGGGATATGAGAAAGGAGGAAGGGAACTGCTATAGTAGTGGAGGTAGGGATAGGGGCAGGAATGGGGATAGGAGCAAGAGAGGGGGTGGTGGAATGGTTAAACTCAATGGCCATGATAGTGATGGTGGAAGTTTTAACAAGAGGAGGGTACTAGGGAGAAGGTTGAAGGGTGAAGTTTTTTATGGTCATTGAGGGTGGACTTTGCATGTTTCAAGTTCTGCTCAGATACCCAAGAGTCTTCTTTGGCAGAATATCCTTTCCATCAGATCAGGAACATGCAGGCTGTCAGAGCACCACAGTGACATAGAATCTTTTCGATTTCATACTTCTTTTTTCCTTCAATAAGGTCAAGTGGTGAAGCTGGGAAGTTCAGGCTGTGTATGCTGTTTTCATAATAGGGTGATAGAAAAGAGGCATGGAAAACCAGATGGATCTTTCAAGTTTTAGGTAAATAGAGTTGGTAGGTGATTAGGGAGAGGACTTTGGTGATTATAAAGGGTCCTTCTTTTTGGGGGGTGGATTTTGGATTGGCAATGGAGCATTTCAGATTCTTGGCCTCCAACCATACCTTGTCTCCTTTTTTGAAGGGTTTGAAACCTTGACAGTTTCTGGAGGACATGACTTAGCAGGCAAGTTCATGAGAGGTGAGGACTTCATCTCTAGTGGCATTGAGAGATTTTAGGCAGGTTTTTATGGCAGGGATAGAAGTTTCAGGTAGGACTGTGGGAAGGGCATAGGGTTCATATTCCATCATGAAATAGAATGGTGATTGGTTGGTGACAGAGTAGGGGCAGTGGTTGTGTGTAAATTCCACATAAGGAATTTTGTCAGCCCAGGAGGTGGAATTAGATCCACAAAAGATCCTCAAATAGGTTTCTATTTCCTAGTTGACTCATTCCATTTCCCCATCAGATTGAGGGTGGTAGGCAGTGGAGAGGGAAAGATTGTAGTTGAGGAGTTTCCCAAGTTCTTTGGCAAAAGCTGAGGTGAATTGTGGACCACAATCTGAGATGATCTTGTCATAGAGTCCAAAGCAGAGGTAGACCTTGTAGAAAAAGAGAGTGACAATCTCTTTTGCAGTGACCATTTTCTTGGTGGGGCAGGGAATTATCCTCTTTGTAAGCCCATGGTCAACCATGACCAAGAGAGAGTCAAAGCTAGAGGAGGCTGGCAGGTCAGTGATCAGGTCACAAGAGATTTGTTGAAAAGGTTGAGAGGCAAAGAAGCAGATAGGAGTGAGGGGTGGGATGGTGGGGTGGATGTTTGACTTGTTCTGTTGGCAGGTGGTACATTTTTTAACATAATGTTGGATGAATTGGGAAAAACCAGGCCACCAGAATTCAGCAGCAACAAGCTGGTGAGTCTTGAGGTAACCTAGGTGGCCAGCAATTTCATGGACATGGCAACAGTGGACTATGGACTGTCAGAGTGAGTCATCCAGAGGGATGTATACATGTCCTTTATAGGTGAGGATATCCTCAGATACCTGCCAGTCCAATAAATGGAAATGGAAGATGGCAGGGATGAATGGTTCTAGGGAGGACTGAAGGTGTTGCAATACAAGGGGGTTGATGGAGGAGGCTGAGGAAATGCAAGAATGAAGGACTGTGTTAATGAGGTTGACAAAGAGGGAGTCAGGGAGGAGGATTATTTCAGAATTATCTGAGTCATCTGGATGTAGATCCAAACAGTGGGATAGTGCATCTGGTCCAGCAAGAAGTTTTCCAGGAATGTAGACAATTTTCAGATCAAAGTCAGCCAGGTCAAGAAGCCATCTAGCCTGGTGTCTGTTTAGTTTTTGAGCTTGACAGAAATATGTCAAGTTCTTGTGGTCAGTGAACACTTGTATCAGAAAGGGAGAACCATGAAGGCAGTGTCACCAGGATTTCAGGGCTTGGATGATGGCTAGGAGTTCCCAATTATAAATATCATAGTTTTGTTTTGCTGGGATGAATGATTGGGAGAGGTAGAAACAGGGGTGCTATTTGCTGTTGGAGTCAGTTTGGAGGAGGATAGCCCCTAAGGCATATTTTGAGGCATCAGTGACAATAGCAAATGGTTTAGTGAAGTCAGGGAGTTGGAGGACAGGTTTTGATAGGAATAGTCATTTTAGGTTGTCAAAAAATGCTTGTGTTTCAGCTGTCCAGTCCCAATGGTAGTCTTTCTTGGTAAGGTCAAGGAGGGGGCAGGCTACAGTGGAATAGTCAGGGATGAAGTGGTGGTAGAAGTTGGTGAAGCCTAAGAAAGATTGTACTTCCTTGATTTTAGTAGGAGTAGGCCAGCTAGCAATTCCATCAAGTTTAACTGGATCCATGGTGAGTTGTCCAGGTTTGACTATCATGCCAAGGTATCCACCTCTGAGGAGGCAAACTGGTATTGCTCCAGTTTCAGGTGGAGGTCTAATTCCTTCATCTGCTGTAGCACCTGACAAGTTCTTTGGATGTGGGTGGTTTCATCAGGGGAGAATATGAGAAGATCATCCATGTAGATGATGAGCCATCCTTCAGCAATCATATCTTAGAAGGAGTCATTCATGAAACACTGGAATGTGGCAGGGGAGTTGTTGAGATCAAAGAACATGACAGTGGATTCAAATAATCTTTGTGGATGATGAAGGCTGCTTTCCACTGATGTCCATCCTTGATGCAGACATTGTTGTATCTCCATTGGATGTCAAACTTGGTGAAGTGTTTTGCATCTTTGAGTTTATGATGAGGTCAGAGATGAGGGGGAGAGGATAGGCATCTTGGATGGTATGTTCATTCAAGTAGCAGTAATCCTGGCAGGGGTGGAGTTTCCTATTTTTATTTTTGAGGACAAAAAAAGAAGAGGTTTGGGAAGAGTTGGAGAGGCAGATCTTTTTTGAGGCTAGGTTTTCTTTGAGGAAGTCCTTTATGGCCTTCTTTTTATCTGAGGACAATGGGTAGATCTTCCTGATTTTTGGAACAAAGGTCTTGTTAAAGTTAATTTTGTGGTTATAAGGCTGAAATGGGGAAACATAGTCAGTGGCTTCCTTGAAGAAGACTTTTACAAATTTGGAGAATGTTATGCTTGGGGCATAAGTCCTAGTCTCGAAGTGCACACTCTGGAGTAGTGCAATGACTTAGAGAGATGAGGGCTGGTCTCACTTCCTAAGTTCACACTCAGGCAAGTGGATGGACTAGAAAATATGCTGGATTGCATAGAACTAGCTGGGGAATAGAAGTACAAAAGAGAGCCTTTATATATTGTAGAGATTTGTGCACAGACCATGCTATGCAAGCAGTACTAAGGCTAAGGCATCCATAAATGGGTGAGTGGGGACATGAGGCACAGCTCCAAGAGAGAGCTGCCTAGAAGTGGAATAGCATCTGAGACAAAACAAGTCAGAGATAAGATGAGTCAAAAGGAGTCATATGGACGACCATGTGATGTTATATCCATATATAGAGGGGGAAATGATAAGTCCATAAGAAGAAAGAAAAGAAAGAAAAACTGTAACACTACCCCCTTCATTGCCCTAAGTCACCGACTCAGTCCCTAGCATGTCCCTCATTCTTGATGACATCATTATCATCCCAGTCATTGTCAAAGGGGCAGTTGGCGATGATATGTCCCTTTTCTCAGCATAGTCCATACTCTTGTTTTGGACAAATCAATTGGTTATGGCTAGGGGCTGTCCTGTTGCAGTAAGGGCAATGGTAGTTGGGACAGTTCTTTCTGATATGGTCCCTAGATCGGCATTGAAAACAAGGGAGATTAGGACCATGGATTGGTTCTGGAGTTGGAGGACGAGGTGCAGGGTTATTGTGTGCTGGAGCATCTACATCAATAGGGTCCTCTCTAGTTCCTGCCACATTGGCTGCTACAGCCATTGCCTCTGCATCTGCGATGATTGCTCTAACCATCCTGGCTCCTTGGGTATTGAGACTTCTGGTGTTCTGGGAGATAAGCCCTCCCTGAAAGATTGTTTGTCTGGACCAATGAAGACGGCATGAGTTGGAGGGGGTGACAACTTATGGCAAAGGAAGTCAGGCAGGGACTGATTGATATGACAAGAGAGAAGAGGTGGAGTCCACCGAGACAGCTCTGACTGGTGGGGTTCCTGGGTCTATGATGGTGAAGGGAGTGTCCTCTCTATCTGAGGGTGGTGGTGGGACAGGGATGGCAGGGGATGGGGCAGAAGACTGTAGCAGGGGATTGGGGATAGCGACATTGTTGAAGTAGAGGTGATGATTGTCCTCTGACATCCCTTGAAGGAGGGAGGTGAGAATCAAAGAGACTGCCATCCTAGGCAAGTTGTTGACAATGTAGGCAAATCCTTCCTCATGGAGAAGGTCTAGGATACTGGCATGTGCTTCGGCAATGGCAGTTTGCATGGCTGCCATGTAGATGGAGGGACATTGGTAGGGCAGAGGTGGGTGTGGGTGAGGTGAATGGTACAGTAGATTCGGAAAAGATGACATAGCTTGATCATAGTGGGGTTGGTGAATCCTCTATGTCTTTCTATTATTAAAGTGGCAACAGGGTTTTGTAGGAGGGAGGCAAAAAGAATCCTTCTCTGTGCAAGAGGGAGGTGGTGAGCATAGATGAGGGGGCAGTTGAGAGTTCCAATAGGTACAGTGGGGATGGACATGATGGTAGAGGTTCAGGCTGGTAAGGAAAAGTCCTTGGGATGGTGAAGTTTATAAGCTTTCAGCAGAGTTTGCACATGTTGTAGGTTCCCTTCTGGTTTCCACATGTTTTCTGCTATGAAATACCCTTTTCAAGATACCAGGTATTGCCTCCATCCTTGTGTTCTGCAGTGTGAGAGGATTTTGTCAATTTTGTACTCTTTTTCTCCTCCAATTAGATCTGGTGGAGGATTGGAGAAGTTTGGTCCATGTTCTGGGGTCTCCTTATAGGACAACAGGAGAGAAGTGTGGAAGATATTGTGTATTTTCCAGGTTGGTGGGAGTCAGAGTTTGTACACCATAGGGGAAATGACTTGGATGATTTCAAATGGTCCTTCTCTTCTAGGAGCGAGTTTCTTATAGGGGTAGCAGAGTTTCAGATTTCTCCCCTCTAACCAAACCTTATCTCCAGATTTCCACAGGCAGAACTTGGAGGAGATCCATTCCTTCATTGTTCTCTGCACTTTTTCATGTGCCACCAGCACTTCTTTTCTGGAGTCTTCTAGTTCTCTCAGGCATGTTTCTAGGGTGGGGATGAAGGTTTTTCCAATCAGGGGGTAAGATCTCGGTTCATATCCAAGGATGAGAGAAAACGGCAACTTGTTAGTGGTGGAGTGGGTGACAGAGTTGTGAGAGAATTCTGCCATGGGAAGAAGGTCTGCCCATTTTTTGGAGTGTCCATCACAGAAGATGCAGAGGTAGATTTCTAGCTCCTGACTTACTCTCTCTATTTCTCCATCAGTTTGTGGGTGGTAGGCAGAGGAGAGTTTGAGGTCATATTTTAGAGGGTGGACAAGTTCTCTTGCAAAGGCTGAGGTGAATTGAGGTCCTCGATTAGAGATGCATTTGTCATGTAAGCCATAATGACAAAAAACATGGAGGAAAAAGAGTTTGGCTACATCTGCTACATCAATATTTTTGTTGTAAGGGCAGAGAATCACCCTCTTCATAAGCCCATGGTCTATTACAACCATGACTGAGTCATAAGATCTGCTGGGGGGTAGGTCAGTAATAAGGTCCACAGAGACCTGTTGGAAAGGGTGGGTACAGTTGGACTTCAGGGGGGAGAGGGCCAGGATGATGAGATGGGTGTTGACTTTGTTTGCTTGGCAAACAGTGCATCCAACAATGTATTTCCAGACATAGGTGGTCATCCTTGGCCACCAAAAGTCCCATTGGAGTAAGTTGAGGGTGTGAAATATACCACCATGTCTATAGGTTTCACTGGTATGGATGGATGATACCAAATCTTGTCAGGCAGTTTCAGCGATGTACAGTCAGTTCTTAAAATAGAGTTTCCCATTATTATAGTGCCAGTCGTGTTTGGATGCTTTGGTAAGGAGCAATTTCCCATTGTCCAGTGCATGGAGTGCAGTGGAAACGAGCGGGTCAGATGGGGAGGAGAGAGCGATTTTGTTGGCAAAGGCAATGTCGATGGCTTTGATAAACAGGGTTGGGGGTAACAAGACGACATCCTGATTGTCATTGGAAGTGTTTATCTTATCTTTGCGAGATAGGGCATCAGCAGGCCCCATTTGTGATCCTGGTGTGACTAGGAAGACAAGATCAAAGTCCTGTAGGAATAACATCCATTGGGCTTGCCATTAGGACAGTTTGTGTGGCTGCTTAAAATAGGACAAGTTCTTGTGGTCGGTGACCACAGTCACAGGGTGGCCTGTTTCTTGGAGATAGTGTTTCCATTTGGTAAGAGCATGGATCACAGCAAGGAGTTCACAGTCAAAGATGTCATAGTTACGTTCTGCAGTGGAAAGAGTTTTGGAGAGGAAGGCATAAGGGTGCAAGTCTCCATTAAAGTCTGTCTGCATAAGGACTGCCCCAGTGGCTGTGAGGGAGGTGTCAGTCATGACCATGAAGGGTTTAGTGGTGTCTGGGAGAGCCAGAACGGGTCCTTGGGTGAAGGTTGCTCTCAAAGTTTTAAATGTGGCATCACATTCTGTTGTCCAGTCCCATTTTGCTCCCTTTTTGGTTAGGTCATGGAGGGGTCAGGTGATTGTAGAGAAGTCAGGGATGAACTTCCAATAGAAATTGCAGAACCCAATGAAGAATTGTACTCCCTTCACAGAACTAGGAGGTTTCCATTCCTGGATGGCAGCAAGTTTGACTGGGTCCATTCCAACATGCCCTTCCCTGATGATCATGCCTAAGTATTCTACTTCCACTTTGTTGAAGAAGCATTTTTCCAATTTCAGGAATATCTTGTGTTTTCATAGGTGTTCCAATACTTTCCTCATCCATTCTGTGTGGAGTTCTTGGTTATTGGAGTGGATAAGGATGTCATCCATGTAGACAATGAGCCATCCCTCTGCTATGAGATCACCAAAAATGTGATTCATCAATGCCTGAAAGGTGGCAGGGGAGTTGCATAGATCAAAGAACATTACTGTTGGTTTGAATAGTCCCAGGGGGGTGATGAATGCTGCTTTCCACCTATCTTCTGGTTTAATGAGGACATTGTTGTATCCCCATTGGATATCCATTTTGGTGAAGATTGACAACCCCTTGAGTTTGTCAATCAGGTTGGAGATAAGTGGTAGTGGGTAGGCTTTTTTGATAGTATGGGAGTTCAGGTACCAGTAGTCTTGACATGGCCTTACAGATCCATCCTTTTTTGGTACAAAGAAGAATGGTGATGCTTGTGGGGACTTGGATGGAACAATCTTCCCAGATTTGAGATGTTTGTCAATAAATGTTCTATAAGCTTCTTGTTCTTTGAGGTTGAGTGGGTAGACTTTGGCCACTTTTGGGGAGAATCCTTCATTAAGTTCAATGGTATGGTCAAAGGTTCTTGATGGGGGGAGTTCATCAATGGTCTTTTTTTCAAAAACATCCCTAAAGTCAGCATATAGTTGGGGCAGTTCAGCTTTAGGCTTCTCCATTTGTTGGGCTAATCCTGTTGCTAATGTGGTTTTCCTAATTGGATAGGCCTCCTTGGCATACCTATTCATTCTCTTTTTCCAGAGGTGGGCAATTTTGTGGTCAGGGTCCATTCCCAGGTAACAGATTAGGTATCATTGGGTGATGGCAGCTGGGGAATTGTGTTGAGGTGTTCTGGGGATGGAAGAGATAGTTACTTCCTCTGTGGTCCAATCAATGAGGGGGTTGACTTCTTGAAGCCAGGGTAGTCCTAGGATTAGGTTTTCCTGACCACAGTTGACAACTAGAAACACTCTTTTTTCCTTGGTTTCGGCAATTCAGAGGTGGAGGGTTACTTTGTGGCAGATTATTCCTCCTTGATTAGTGCTTCCATCCACATTTTGTGCTTTAAGTGGTTGGGAGAGTCTCTGTAGTTGGTATTCTTTCTTCTTGGCTAAGTCTCAGTCAATGAAATCATCAGTTGCCCCACTGTCGACTAGGGTGAAGGTGTCAATGATTTGTGCTCCTTTATTGGCAAAGATGGAGATAGGAATGTGAATAGATTTTTCCTCACGATCTGATATGAATACAGGAGCAATAGTTTCTGGAGGCAAAGACATTGATACTTTCCTCCGGTCTAAAAATCCTTGACTTCCTCGACTTTGGTGGTGGCTACTGTTTCCACATATCCTTCATTTTCTTCAGCAAAGCAGGTAGTGAGTACCTGTAAGATCTCTTCTTTGGTGGTCCCCTTCCTTTCAAGGGATCCTACAAACTGTGCTAACTCCAATTTGGGTTTTGAAGTTGGGGTTATGGCTAGGGTAGTGGTGGTTGCCCTCACCCAGGCTGGATTCCTAGGTGGGTGAGGTGGTCTTTGATTACAAAGTTGGTCCTGTGGGTGATTCTTGG